>JBBEEM010000037.1:0-126863 GCA_037305995.1 Sclerodermus sp. 'alternatusi'
AGTCAACGCAAGAAGGAAGTTCCGTCAGAGAGTGGGGCATTACATGTGAGCTCTCCCGGATAGGGATCGAAAGTTCCCGATAGATGGCGTAGAGGGGGATTGGCTTGTACGATTGGGCCAAACTAAATTACCCTCCGACCAATGAGAATATGCCAAATGCCGATCTTTCACAAGAATTTCTTTGTCTTTCCTTCAACGACGAATCGAAAGCGTATGTAAAAACAATTTTTTAATAAATTACATAAATAACAAATGCGACAAGGTGGGAAGAGGAGACTGCCTATACCGTGTTCATTATTAATATACATATATAATTAATATGATTATTTGTAATTAATAATTATATTATTAACATTCTATCAATAATAATAAATGTAATAACAATTAAATTTATTGATATTACTAATTATTATTAATATTAATCATTTCAGTAAAATAAGATTACAATGTAAATACTGTAGAGTATAAAATTTAAATTTAAATTGAATATGCAGGATGCAACAATTATGGGTCCCACAGATATTAAGGGGTGGCAGAAGGACCGTTTCAAAGATGATTTTTACCCCTCCAAAAAACATCTCAATGTAAAAAAATACGCCAAGTAGATATCCCCTTCCAAAAATACCCTTTATATACAAAAAAATATGTATGGTTTATAACCTTATATATTTAATATTTTCTTTATAAGAGTTATAATAATAATAAAAAATATAAAATAATTACTTGCTTTTAAATACAAAAATTCATTTATTTAAAAATTATACTTATTACAAAAAATACTTTATTTTGTTTATTCTTTTAAAAAGTATTGAAATCATATATAAAATAAAGCCAAGTATATAACTTTATATTAATTTATAAGCAAAAATTAAAATTTTTTTATGTATAGTTTATATTAAACAATATGCATATAATATAATATAATTAATTTATAAACAATATGCATAAAAGTCTTTTACAGATAGTTTATAAACAATTTTACAAAAATTTTTTTCTACAAAACTTGGCGAGCCTCCATGCTTTTTTAAATAACATTTGATTTTAAAATGTATCTTATATAATACATTGTACATTCAATATTAAATATATATAAGAAATGATGCATTATCAACAATGTAATGTCTTTGCCTGACGACGTTTCTAGTCCTATTAAAATCCAACAGCATCGATGAATATTTTTATGAATAATGTGGGTTTAATACTATTATCGAATAGCAGCTACGAATTCCTGTCGGGAAATATGTAAATTAGCTTCTAGAATAGTAGAGATGAAATCCTGTAAACAATTTTTGTAATATGTTCAAATACCAATGTCAATGAACTGCAAAAGAAATATTATTAGAAATAAATCATATAATATCTACGTATTCTTTTAGACGAGTTTTCTACTTTATTTTCCATATAGTAACTATGAATTATTTTCAACGATTTTTATATTTTATTTTTTATGCAGTTGCTACGAATTCATGTCGGCGAATTTTCTGTATTTATCTGTACTTGTCATGTAGCAACTACGAATTCATGTCAGCGTATTTTATATATACTTGTCATATAGCAGCTACGAATTCCTGCCGAGATATTTTCAATTTTCAATTGTTGTCATGTAGGAGCTACGAATTCATGCTGACGAATTTTAAATTCTGGTCATGTAACTGCTACGCATTTATGTCACTGAATTTTATATTATTTTCCTGTAGCAGCTACGAATCCATATCGGTGAATTTTCTGTACTTGTCTGTACTTGTCATGTAGCAGGTACGAATACATGTCAGTGAATTTTATGTATATATTTGTCATATAGCAGCTACGAATTCATGCCGAGATATTTTCAACAATTTTCAATTAATGTCATGTAGCAGCTACGAATTCATGCTGACGAATTTTCCATTTTGCTCATGTAACTGCTACGCATTATGTCATTGAATTTTCTTTTATTATCCTGTAGCAGCTACGAATTCATATCGGTGAATTGTATGTACTTATCATGTATTAGCTACGAATTGTTATCGGTGAATTGTATGGACTTATCATGTATTAGCTACGAATTCATGTCGGCGAATTTTATGTATACTTGTCATATAGCAGCTACGAATTCCTGCCGAGATATTTTAAATTTTCAATTATTGTCATGTAGCAGCTACGAATTCATGCTGATGAATGTGATTTTCCATTCTTGTCATGTAACTGCTACGCATTTCTATTAATGAATTTTCTCTTATTTTCATATAGCAGTTATGATTCATTGTCGGCAAATTTTTATTCTTGTTTATTGTCATGTAACTAATACGAATTTATGTCGACGATTTTCTCTTATTTTCATGTAGCTCATACGAATTTCTGTCAATGAATTTTTTCTTCTTTTAATATAGTAATTACCAATCCTTGTCGACGAGTTTTTTAATCTTATCCTGTAGCTGCTACGAATACTTATCGACAAATTTTATGTTCATATGTTCTTATGCTATAATAATTAGGAATTTATGCCAACAAATTTTATCTTATTTTCATATAAAAAGTACGAATGTATGTCGACACATTTTATGATGTTTTCCTGTAGCAATTATGAATTTATAATAATTTTTTATATGTTATAAAGAGTGTGAAATTTTGAAATAACATGTTGATTGTGTGTCATTTAAAAAAGCATGGAGGCTCGCCAAGTTTTGTAGAAAAAAATTTTTGTAAAATTGTTTATAAACTATCTGTAAAAGACTTTTATGCATATTGTTTATAAATTAATTATATTATATTATATGCATATTGTTTAATATAAACTATACATAAAAAAATTTTAATTTTTGCTTATAAATTAATATAAAGTTATATACTTGGCTTTATTTTATATATGATTTCAATACTTTTTAAAAGAATAAACAAAATAAAGTATTTTTTGTAATAAGTATAATTTTTAAATAAATGAATTTTTGTATTTAAAAGCAAGTAATTATTTTATATTTTTTATTATTATTATAACTCTTATAAAGAAAATATTAAATATATAAGGTTATAAATCATATATATTTTTTTGTATATAAAGGGTATTTTTGGAAGGGGATATCTACTTGGCGTATTTTTTTACATTGAGATGTTTTTTGGAGGGGATTTCACTCATTTTTGTAAGTTTAGACAAGATGTGAAATAAAATTTGATAAAATATAGGTATTATCTAATAAAATATAGGTATTATCTAATATTTAACTTACATGTAAATTTGGAATTGATGCATTTATGCAATCGTATCTAATTTATTCACTATGCAGAAATAGTAAATAAACATCTTTGGCACCTCTGGGCCATTGCTTCTTTTGAACAAGAGTATCATTGACGTGAAGCCATGATTTGTTCTTTTTTCTCAAGTATGAAGTATAATGTCCTTCCTCTACGGATCCACCATGATGCAAAATAGCACTTTGAACAGTATAATCATTACCTGCAATACGTAGCTTAGTAGTTGGTATTGCTTTGATACTGTTATTCGTTATTTTAGATACTATACCGTTTTCGACAGAAAACAAGAGAAATTGCATTATCAAAAATTGACCAGCTCTAGTAATGTCTGTCTTTTCAGTTCGTGTATTTAATCCGCAATTGACGCAAGCTCCTTCCACATCATGCCATCTTGCAAAAGCTTGTTTAATAAGTGCTTGCATTTCAGTATATTTTCCTCTCTTATCACGAGGAAGTGGAACTGAAAGGATAACGTTACTTTGTTCAGTAACTGTATTGTAATTGCACGATCTGCAATGAATCGTAAATGTTAATTGATGTTGGAAAATATTTTGAATATCTTCTGAATTTTCCAACAATTTGATTAAAAATTCAGAAGCATCTTGTTGTTGGGGTAGAATAAATATATCTCCTAAAAATTGTCTAATACCAATAGAACTCAAATATCTATCAATATTATTATTATAATGATTAATAATATTCTTACCCATATATGCCTCAGTCAAACTTCTCAATTCGTCGTTTTCATTGCGACGAAGCCATGTTCTTCTGACAATATCGCAATGAAGTAAACATTGCAAACTTGCATTCGCATAGCAAGAAACATTGTCAGAATTAACAAAGCCTTTAATTTTTTCGTTATCGACAACAATATCATTATTAGTATTCTCTTGTTCCAATATTTGTTGATTTGTCGTATGTTTCGGAAATACCCAGACTAAATCGTGAATTTTCCTTATTCCACTGTTTCTCTTCGATTGAATATCAATCATTGTAAGATCTGGCCTGTACGCAACTCTTAAACGATTGTATTCAATTATTGCCGGCTTACTAGATTTTATGGAGACTGGATCAAAATTAATTAAATGTAATCCCTCCAATGAAGTTACTCGTGAAAGTGCAACGTAAACTTGTCCACAGGAAAATATGGAATTTCCTGCGTCGACGACTGCCGACTTCAAAGTTAAACCTTGACTTTTGTGTATTGTAACACCATAACTGAGAGAAAGTGGAAATTGATGACGTACAACATATGATTTTTCCATTATCTCAAATTTAGTCGAAACTCTTTCGATACTGTGCTCTGTACCATTTTCCAGGATAATCTTTATCTTGTCAATATCATCATTATTCTCATTATTTTCTATGGATCTGGAAATTTCAATTATTTTTCCTATCGTTCCATTAACAAGGCCGAGCGTTACGTCAATATTACGTCTCAGCATAACTTTTGCACCTACTTTAACAGTGATAACTCTATTTAAGCCTGCCGTACGAGAGTTATCTTCTTCGTATTTATTCAAAAGCTTATTGACTTGTTTCTTAAAATATGGCGGACAATCGACTACGTCACGCGCAATCAAAGCAACCTCCTCGTTATCTATTTCATTCAACATTGCCGCATTAAAGACATCACATAAGTAGCACGTAGGAAATAGACAAATTGTATCAGTGGGTAAATTATTGATATAATCGCATAATTCATTCAATCTTGTACTGATATTCGACGAAACGAATTTTATCTTTCTCGATTCCAATAGGCTCACATCTTCTTTAGTCGTGAGACCAAAGCGAATTCTCGATAATAAATTTCTATAAGTATTATCACCACTTTGGCGCATATTTATTGTCAGCTCGTCGTAAGTGAACAAGTTGACCCATAGATTCGTCACTGCCAGTGAACCTAAACACTTGTCGCGTTTGTCCTTGCGTATTTTCACAAAAGCTGGGTCTTCGTGAACTGGTGGCAATTGCAGCAAATCACCGAATAGAAGAACATGCTTTTTGCCGAACCAGCCATCATCAGTTTCACTTGTATCGAATATCTCTGTTAATCGCAAATTGATATACATGAGCGTTATATTCGAGACCATAGATACCTCGTCAATGACGAAAAGAATCGTATCTTTTAATTCTTCTCGCAGCGTTTTTAAAACTACGTCGGACAAAGGTCTGTACTTTGACGTACATCCATGCTCCACTGGCAATTGAAATAGCCTATGCAACGTCAAACCATCTATGTTGAATGCAGCTATACCAGTTGGTGCAGTAACAGCCGTGTCCTTATTCATAATTTTTTTAGTCCAACACCGTAAAGTTTTAATAAGAAAGCTCTTGCCTGTTCCGCCTTCACCACTGACGTATAACCGAAGTGGAGTTGTTCGAAATCGGTTAGTACCGATCGCCGCCGCTAGGTGTCTAGATCGCGCCGTGGCACGTGGCCCGTGCATCTAGCGCCTAGTAATAGATTCTCGCTATCACTAATGAGTGGTGATAGCATTATCTTGGCGGCATCGGCTCACTAACTTCGCAGTCGCCAGTCATCCATTGACCCACACAGATTGAGAGTGTCTCTCAATCTTCCTGTCACTTCTATTCCAGTGTTCGAGGTGTCCTCAAACACTTTCCTGCTAACTCCTCTGGTGTCCAGAGGTGCTAGTTCCTTTCCAGGCACCGTGGCCTAACTCTCCTGCTGGGACTAATCGACCCTCTGAGGTCCAACGCCCTTCGTCCTTGGCTTCTCCGCCATCGACTTCCATTTTGTATGCGTCTTCAGCTAAAGGAGGTTCATGTGACGAGCATCTCGTTACATCTCCCTTAGTTGAAGGTCGTTGCATTGCGCCGTGTCAAACCACGGAAATTCAAGAAACATTCGTTTGTTTCTATTTTTTGTTTCATTAATTACCAAAAATAATTTCAGCCGTTTGAATTAATAAATTAATTGAAGATTCAATATAGTTTGTTACATTCACCTTCACTGAACCATTCTGGTCTCGCACAAAATTCTGGTCCTTCGAGCCGGATTTTCCCGGCATACATTAGTTGTGCATTGAGTCAGTTCGGTTCTTTGGAGAGGGTTCTTCTTAAATTAATTCTTGTAATTAAATTGAAATGTCCAGAGACGCGGTTGAGTACACCCTTCATGTGGAGGCATTGAAGGACGAGCTCGTTAGAATTCTTACTAACGTTAAAAAGAAAGGTGTGAATAATTTTACTAAATCTTATCTCCAAGGTCGACTAGCTGTGGTCAAGGAACTAGGTGCCGAGATACGCTCGTTCGATGTTAAAGTTCGCAGTATTATTTCACCGGTTGATCTACCAAACTCAGAGTATGTAATCTCCAACATTCATCAAATAGCTTTTGGAGCATACGATACTGCTGAGACATATATTCTAGAACATCTAGATCGGTTTGATGAAGTGCCAATAGCGCATTCTAGCAATTCCTCGATTGACCATTACAGCGCTTCGGCCTGTCCTTCACTACGGCTGCCAAAAGTAGATCTACCCAAGTTCTCTGGAAATTACACAGAATGGGCCTCCTTTTATGATAAATTTCGATCATTAATACATGATAATCTCAGTTTACCTGAGGTTCACAAGTTTCATTACTTAAAATCTTGTTTAGTTGGAGAAGCCAGTACAGTCATTCAATCACTTACTGTGTCCCAAGAAAACTACCTTGCGGCATGGAAAACCATTACCGCAAGGTACGATAACAAGAGACGCCTAATTACCAAATTAGTGCATCAAATTCTGGATCTTCCAAAAGTACAAACTGATGATTTAAAATCTATCAGGAATCTTCGAGACACCACAGTGGTCACTCTCGACGCCTTAAAAAATGCCGGATGCATCATCGAGCATTGGTCGCCGTTGACGGTCACCATAATCACCGACAAGTTGGATAACTCGCTTCATGTAGAATGGGAAAAATCATTAAAGAAATCAACCGAGTTTCCGGATTTCGAACGACTACAGGAGTTTTTAGACCAACACATTAACACCTTAGAAACGGTGAGTTCTGGTAGACCTAAATCAATTAAGAGAATCAATGAAAAGGCGGTACGGACACATAATGTGCAAGTTGCATTTCCCAAAAGTCCTCTTAAATGTCCTAAGTGTTCCAAGGAACATAATATTGGACAATGTGATAAATTTCTAGCATTAAAGGCTAATGCTAGATATAAGGCAGTACAAGCCATGCATTTATGCATCAACTGTCTCCGAGCTGGTCACTCGGTGAGTAATTGTATTTCTTCTCGAAGATGCAAAACTTGCAATAAACCTCATCATTCATTCGTTCCTTCACTTCCAGCGATCAAACAGTTCAAACTCGAGTACTAACTCGGAAGAACCATTGGAAAAAGAAAAGCCTACTGTTGATCCGACCAATATTTCAGTACATGTCAGCGATTCTTCTGACAGATCAGTATTGCTGGGTACTGTGATGGTTGAAGTGCAAGCTAAGGATGGTCGACGTCTTGTAGTTCGAGGTCTGATCGATCCTGCATCTGAAAGCTCGCTGATCACCGAGAAACTGGTCCAGCGTTTAAAACTACCACGCACTTCATCCAATAAAACAGTCTATGGTGTCGCTGGTGTGGCTGCTTGTTCCAAGCCTGCTATTACCGAGGTCACATTGCATTCATTGAAAACAGACCATGCTGAATTAGCTATGACTAGCTATATCTTGCCCAAGGTGACGAATTACATTCCTCCAATGTATTCTTCTGCAAGTTTTCCTCAGATTCGGACCTTAGAATTGGCAGATGAATACGCCATCTCCAGAGCTCCCATTGACATACTTGTAGGGGCAGATTATTATCCAAGAGTTATGCTTGAGCAAACTCTCAAATCGCCAGACCAAACTTTGATTGCTCAAAAAACTATATTTGGCTGGATTTTAACTGGATCAGTTCCGGATTGCCCAGGCAGGGGGAAAACGGTGCAAGTGCATCATTGCTGTGATATAGATAAAACTTTGCGACAATTCTGGGAATTAGAAGAAATACCAGTCGCACATGAATTGACTCCCGAAGATCAGCAATGTGAAGATTTTTTTAGTGCTACGGTCACTCAGTCAAAAACTGGACGCTATTCAGTGGGACTACCGTTTAAATCTGGATTCAATCCAGACGATCTTGGGCCATCGTTTAAGATTGCTGAATCGTCTCTTCGGCGAGTGCTTCATCGTTTTAATAAGTCAGGAGCTTTACAGGAGAGCTACCAAAAATTCATGAATGAATATGAGACATTGGGACACATGACCAATGTTACCAAATCACTCTCTGAGACAAATTCCAGAGTGTTTTTGCCTCACCATGCAGTGTTTAAACTGGAGAACGGGAAAGAAAAGATACGCGTTGTATTTAACGCCTCTGCAAAAACTGCCAGTGGGCTCTCGTTAAATGATGTTCTACACATCGGTCCAAAACTACAGAAAGATATCACGACCATTATAATGAATTGGCGTGCTCATCAATTTGTCGGAGTTACTGACATCATCAAAATGTTTCGGCAAATTTTGATCAGGGAGGAGGATCGCCGGTATCAGAACATCTTATGGTCATCCCACCTGCAAAGTCCCACTCAAATCTTTCAATTGGACACTGTTACTTATGGAACTGGACCTGCTCCTTACTTAGCGTCTCGGGTGCTTCAAGAGCTTGCCCAGACACATGGACATGATTTCCCAGACGCTCAACGAATTCTTTTGAAATCAACATATGTGGATGACATATTATTTGGAGCTGATCATCTCGATCAGTTAATACTGATCAAAGACCAGCTGACGTCCCTCTTGGCCAAAGGAGAATTTGAGCTGAGTAAATGGGCGTTCAACACTCCGCTAAATGAGGATTCACGGTCTATGAATTCAGACAGTCAGAAAGTCTTTCAAGAGAGCAATGCTGAACACAAGATTCTAGGTGTAGCATGGAGTACCACTGCCGACTCCTTTTATTTTCAATTATCGCTATCTCCGATTACAGCATTAACTAAGCGTGTGATATTATCTGAGAATTCCAAAATTTTTGATCCTATGGGATGGATTTCTCCAGTTACCATAGTCTTGAAACAAATGATGCAATCCACTTGGTTGTTAAAGATATCTTGGGATGATCCCATTCCCGATCCATTGAGATCTAAATGGTACTCTTTTTATCAACAAATTCATATTCTGGAAAGAGTCCAGATACCACGATGGGATGGAAGACGTTTAGAAAATGGTAAACTGGAATTAATTGGATTTTGCGATGCTTCTTCACTGTCATACAGCGCTGTTGTCTATGCGCGAAGTATAAGCACCTCTGGGAAAATTTCCATCAGTCAAGTTATGGCTAAGACCAAGGTCGCACCAATCAAAACTGTGTCAATTCCAAGAATGGAATTATTAGCTGCAGTACTGCTAGTTAAATTGTTGCTGCACATAAAATCATCACTTGATGACAAGGTGGACATTATTCGATGTTACTCAGATTCACAGGTAACACTGGCTTGGATCGCTAGACATGCTTCATCTTGGAAAGTGTTCATTGCCAATAGAGTAGCATTCATACAGACAAGTCTGCCGGAAGCCCGTTGGCATTACATAAACACCAAGCTCAATCCCGCCGATCTAAATTCCAGAGGACTTACTCCAGCTCAACTGGTAGAATCAGAGTTATGGTGGAAGGGACCACCGTTTCTTCAGGAACAGATTATTGATGATCAAATTGAAGAAATGTTCAATACATCGGAGGAGAGCAAAACCTCAGTATTGGTCACAGATTCATCTGATCTCAAAGAGCATGATAAGTTTTTCCGACACTGTTTTTCATCGTGGTCAATGCTTATTAGAGTCACTGCTCGCATCAGACGTTTCATAAACATGACTCACAACAGGAGTCTTAAATATCAAGATCACCTTTCAACATCAGAATTGAAATCAGCTACAAGAGATATCATACGCATCTTGCAAAGAGAAGTGTTTCAAGAGGAAATACTAGCTCTGGAAAAGGGCAAGACATTGCATCGAAGCTCGAGTATTCTAGCTCTTAATCCTTTCTTGGAGGATGGACTTATAAGAGTGGGTGGAAGATTGTGCAACTCCACTTTGGCTACAGATGCCAAGCATCCTTATATTCTTCCAGCTGGACATGTGACCACGACACTTTGTTACAGCGTCCACATGGAAACATTACATGGAGGATTGCAGCTAACACTTGCCACTCTTAGAGAGAGATATTGGGTGATCAATGCACGAAATTTGGTGAAAAAAGTCATCAGTCAGTGCATCACTTGTTCTCGAGTTCGTCCTCGTTCCGGGCAACAACTAATGGGATCACTACCAGCATCCAGAGTGCAACGTAGCAGTCCATTCGAGCATACCGGGGTGGACTACGCAGGACCTCTATTAGTCAAAGATTCAGTAAGGCGTAATGCTCCATCAGTAAAAGCATATATAGCCGTTTTTGTGTGCATGGCCACTAGAGCAGTGCATTTGGAGCTCGTGTCTAAGTACGACACCGATGATTTCCTCGCTGCATTAGCTCGATTTGTGTCTCGCAGAGGTAAGCCCGCTGTCATTTATAGTGATAACGGACTTAATTTCAAAGGGGCAAATTCAGAATTGAAGAAGGCGTTCAAAAATGCCCTTCATGTTGCTCGGACTCTCGATCAAGAGCCAACTAGAGGAATTGATTGGAAGTTCATTCCTGTGGCCACGCCACATTGGGGAGGAATCTGGGAGAGCGGAGTCCGCGGAGTAAAGCATCATCTTAGAAGGGTAGTTGGTTCCTTTATACCCACCTTCCAAGAATTAAACACAACATTGTGTCGTATCGAAGCATGCATGAACTCTCGGCCCCTCACCAGACTTCATGATGATACAGAAAGCCTAGATTTCTTATCACCTGGGCATTTTTTAATAGGGCGACCCCTATTAGCCCTCCCCGAACAATCCACTCTAGATCTGAAACAGACCACTCTCAGTCGCTGGCAACACACTATGCACATTGCCGAATCTTTTTGGCAGAGATGGTCCAAAGAATATTTGCACACCCTGCAAGTCAGACCCAAGTGGCTGATCAAAACTAACGATCTAATGGAAGGAGACCTAGTGGTTATCAAAAACCCGCATAATCCGCCATGCAAATGGAGCATGGGAAGGATAATTCGCCTGATCCCTGGCGTGGACAATGTTACTCGAGTTGCAGTGGTAAAAACTGCTCAAAAAGAAATACAGCGAAGTATCTCCCAACTCTGCAAGCTTCCTGTTTCTTAAAAACCACACAAAATCTGTCGCATCAAGGTATTGTCCTATAATCAACACAAGCCAAGAGGAAAGCGTATTCCTCATTTTCGGGCGGTCAAGTAAACACAAACAAGGTTAAATCACACCTGGTTAGGACAGGCCTGCAACCGGCATGATTACCAGTTATCTCAGATCTGTCAAATCGTGATCACCTGTCAAATTTTCAAGACGACCATGGACAACTTCTTGCAAGTGGACTTAGACTTGGAAGTGGACCAATATCTGGATCTATTCGGGCCACCGGATACACTATCATTTGAGGACGACTTCTTGGGATCATTTGAAGGAGTGGCTGAACTCACGTTTGAGGTGGATACGGCTCCTGAGCCTTACGAGCCTGAAACAATATCCGACACCTTGTCACCACCGGAATACCATCCAACCCCGGTGAATGTGCTGACTACCAGCATGGATACAACTCCAGCCAAGAAGCCCATGGAACTCCAAGAATTCAAGGCCTCAAATTGGGACAAGAGCATCCTGCATGATCCCACCGCTAAGGAAGTTGACAGGACGGCCAGGACCATCTCAATCCAAGTGTTCGATCGGATCATCCATGTACCAGCAACCGCGGTACAAAAATACAGAAGATGGAAAACCTGGGGTCCACAAGGACAAGTCGTTCTACGATGGAACACTGCGTTCAAATTGAGTTCTGCGAAACTCATTGTTAAAAACCCTAAAACTTGTCATACTCCTTAGTGTGTTTTTTCTTAGTTTTAAGATGCGATAAAATGTTTGAGTGCGAGAGAATTTTCACAATGTTATTTTTATTTTTTTTTATAATATTTTCTACTTGCCTTTGTTATTAAAAGGGACTTACCCTTCTATGTTTTATAATCAGAAGTTTGTTTATTAGCATCCTTCCTTCCTCTGTTAACGCACAGAGGCGTTAACAGGGGGGAGTTTGTTCGAAATCGGTTAGTACCGATCGCCGCCGCTAGGTGTCTAGATCGCGCCGTGGCACGTGGCCCGTGCGTCTAGCGCCTAGTAATAGATTCTCGCTATCACTAATGAGTGGTGATAGCATTATCTTGGCGGCATCGGCTCACTAACTTCGCAGTCGCCAGTCATCCATTGACCCACACAGATTGAGAGTGTCTCTCAATCTTCCTGTCACTTCTATTCCAGTGTTCGAGGTGTCCTCAAACACTTTCCTGCTAACTCCTCTGGTGTCCAGAGGTGCTAGTTCCTTTCCAGGCACCGTGGCCTAACTCTCCTGCTGGGACTAATCGACCCTCTGAGGTCCAACGCCCTTCGTCCTTGGCTTCTCCGCCATCGACTTCCATTTTGTATGCGTCTTCAGCTAAAGGAGGTTCATGTGACGAGCATCTCGTTACATCTCCCTTAGTTGAAGGTCGTTGCATTGCGCCGTGTCAAACCACGGAAATTCAAGAAACATTCGTTTGTTTCTATTTTTTGTTTCATTAATTACCAAAAATAATTTCAGCCGTTTGAATTAATAAATTAATTGAAGATTCAATATAGTTTGTTACATTCACCTTCACTGAACCATTCTGGTCTCGCACACCTATCCTAATATAGAAATAGAGTTATAAATTTTCTACTTGGTTTTTACAGTAATAAGTGGTTATATGTTTATTCAGTGTTTGGGTTTTTGAAATTTAGCCTTGATGGTGCGCGTACACAACGCATTGTTTCTTAATAACTGCTTTACGTCTGTTTTTCGAGGAAACGGTGTGAGATACCAATTTTTTGCAAGAGGCAGTTTTTGTTCCAAATTTTGTGCCCTACTGGAATGGTCTGATGCATAAGTACAATATCTAGCTTCGTTATCCCGTAAAACGAGAAAAATCACTAAATTCAGAAACTTCTTAAATCTGCTTGAAAATTCGGATAGAGGAGGAAAAAACAAAGAAAATGATGTATTAGAACATATAGATATGATTCTCCATTCAAACTTTATACTCGATCGAGTTATAACCTTGAGAGCTCACGCCACCCGCATATGCGAAATAATCAGCTTACCTACGTTTTTCGGGGAAACGGCGAGAGATTTCGATTTCTTGCAGGAGGCAACTTGTATTCCAAATTTCGATTTTTATTAGAAAGGTCTGATCTATAAATATGGTATCTGTCACCGTTTCCTCGAAAAGCTGAGGAAAGCCGATTATTTAGAATGTGTGGATTGCGTGAACTTAGAAGGTTACAAGTCCATCGAATGTAAGTTTTGAATGGACAATCATATATCTGTATAATGATACATTATTTTAATTTGTTTTTTCTCATTTGTCAGAATGATTTACCAAAACATAGAAATTTTGTAATTTAGTGCTTTTATTCGAATTATGGGAAAACTCTGATAGACTTTGAATTAATGCATAAAGACCTTCTAGTAGAATTCAAAATGTGAAACAAAAGTTGCCTGTTGCAAAACGTTTATACCTGGCACTATTTTCTGGAAAAGTTTAGGCAAATCGGTTATTTCTAAGTATTGTGTTAAAGAAGGTTTAATTTCAATCACATATAAGATTTAAATATAAAAATATATCCAAATATTGTTGTATATAATTTGATTCGTTTTCCGTTCATCTATCATAATGTTATATCAAAGTTTAAGTTGATATTGGATAATACTTTTCCTTCTATCGGATTTTTTATTTGAATTGGATGTTGGTCCCTGATTGGTCATTTGTATAGTGACTGCTAAGTAGGAGTTTGCATTTTTAAATCCAGCAAGCAATCCTGGAGGAGTGGCAGCATCGTTTGTATTGGCTTTAGTTCTAGTCTTTCAGTGCAAGTAGTTAGTGATGAACCACTGGATAATGCGTGAGTGCTTCTGCCTGAATGTACCTAATACTACTTTAAATAAAATATAAAGGAAAAGTGGGTCAGTTATGTCTCAGGTTTTTTTTGTACAAGAGTTTTGTGTGATTACAATTGCTTACATAAGTATAAAATGTGAGAAATCGAAAATAAGTGTTTCATACTATTTATTATTTTTAAAAGTGTTTAAAAGTGTAAACCTATAAAAATATATATGTAAATATTTAAAAAAATTTTAAGTATTAACTTCGATTGTAATTTTCTAAAATAATCAATTTTTGACCATTTTTTATACAAGATGTTTCTGCGTGAATGAAGGCAACACAATTTTAAAGTGAGAGAAAGACGAATGGTTCAGTCGTATCTCAAGTGTCTTAGTAGAGCAATTTTGAAAGTGCGAATGCTTCACTGAACTTTTTAAAAATGTTCTCTCTTTTGTTTTCGAAAAAAAAAGTTATTATACAATTAAAAAAAAAAGGAAAACTAAGAATATTATAGTGTCTCATGGTATGTATTACTTTTAAAAGTATTTAAGAATGTAAATATATATAAATCTAAATATAAATGTTTTAGAAAATATTAAATATTAACTTTGATTGTAATTTACTAAAAAAGAAAAAATATCTTTTATTTCTTATATTGGGTGTATTTGTGATTTATGTCCAAATTTTAAGGGCCTATAAAGGGGGTTCTAAGATGATTTTTCATTTACCACATTTAATCAGAAGTTTAATTTTTCGTATTATATAATAATAAAGGTACTACTAGTTAAATGGAGATAGTCAATTAGTTGAAATGAGACAATGCCACTCTGTCTTACTTCAACTATCTATCTAATAGTATTTCTATCATTGAATATCTCAAAAATTAAGCTTTAGATCAAAATGTGGTAAGTGATAAATCATCTTAGAATCACCCCCTTCTCAACATTTTAATGCTTAGCCGTATCTTATTGAAAAGCCCTGTATGACTTTATTCGTCAAATTATAACTACCAAGTTAATTAATTTTATTTCAATTTTAATATCTTTTCTAATATTTACTTATTTTTTTACGTTGCGTATTTGCGAGAATTTCTTTCGATCTTGACTCGATTGTTTTTCGGGCTTGACTTATTCAAAGAAGGCCATGCAGATAATTCATCGAAATATGTTAAGAGTAAACAAAGGCTTCGTTAAATCTCATAAATTGAAATAATTTATATAAAATGTCTTGTAGATTGGAAACAATTTAAAGCTTTTAGTTCCTTTATTTAAGTCGGACAACGTTTGAACATATAGAGTTTTGGAAAATTGACGTGCTCTCGTTGAAGGGTAGTTTTCTGAAGGTAAACCGAATCGAAGAGTCCTGTATCATATTTTGATCTATATAGAGCTTAATTTTCGAGATATTCGATTATAAAGTTACCATTAGTTAGATAAAGCCAGATGGATAATTGAAATGAGACAAAGATGTTCTATCTCACTTCAATTATCAGCCTGTCTTTGTCTAACTAATACTACTTTTATTATTGAATATCTTGAAAAATAAGTTTAGATTAAAAAATGGTAAAGGACTTTTCGCCTTGGTTTGCCTTCAGCGGTAACTTCCTTCAAGAAAGTATGCCAATTTCCGGACACCCTTCAATCAACATCTTAGATTAAAATTTTCATTGTTAAGAAAACTAATCTGTCTTAACACATTGTTAACCAATGACATGTTAATTCACTATTGCACTTACATCATCCTTATTAATTCATGAAAGTCAGAATTCCACTCTTAATAAAAAAAGTACTTTTCTTGATATTTACGTTTCTGTGTAAAATTATTTGCCAACAATGTGTTAACCTTTTATTTTATAATGTTAATTCTTAATGCTAAGGAAGTTTATTAATAATTTATTTATAAAAACAAAAGTTTTGAAAATAATAAATTTTTTTAATATTAAAAATTATTACAATTGCTAAACAGTCTCAATCGATGTGATTATTGAATAACTAATATAATGATTTTTCTTTTCAGATAACAAATTAATTTTACAAGAAGCAGGAAGAAATATAAATAGCAATTTACCTAAAGTTATTTTGGAAAATTTAATGTATGAAAAAGGTAAAGCTATTTAGCTTCAATCACTAATCTTTTTATATTTTAAGAAATATTGCACGAATGTTTCATCCTTACTTTTCTTAAGTCAATCTTCTATGTTTTCTAATTCATAACCATATTCTCTTTTTTCGCTAAGTTTATTCTAATTGATTCTTAACAAACTTTAATTTTATAGATGATCCAGAAAAGCGAACAAATTTAAGGGAAGATCAAAATGACCAAGATGAACAAAATTTTTCTATTAATAGTGTATCGAACATTGAGGTTAATGAAGTGGAATTTTCAAATTTACTAGGTATTTATTATAATATTCAATAAGTCTTCCGTTTCTATACTTTTACTAAAATAGAAATTGCAATTCATTCAAGTCGAGAACTCTTAACCAAGCATCCAGTCATATTACAATTCTGTCTTAGGAATTTATTAGTAGTATAGCTATGGGGATTCTGGACCAACGCGTGTTAGTGTCACACCGACACACACGGACACACCACACATGCACACTTGTTGGTGAGGGGGGTGAGGTGCGGGTGAGCGGGGAGGGTTCAAAGTCCGAATAGTCAGCACTTTTTTTGCAAAGTCAGCACATTCCTGATGAAATGTAATCCGATGCCAAAAAGTATCTAATTACCCCCCGCCTATGCGGTTGACGCATTTATTGACCTTCAAAATCTCCAAAATTGCTAATAGTGCAAGAGTGCGAGCCATGTAAATTCATGTAGTTGTGAGAGCAAAATCTTACACGGACACACCCATACAAGTGAACATGGTGGTGAGGAGTTGTGCGGAGGGGTGTAAAATTACCCCACACGTGTGCGGTCCAATGGAGTGGGATAGTGTAGATCTTCAAATTTCTGCAAGAAGAAGAAGATGGACCTTGAAAACATGGAGTTGGGACGGAGGGGGGGGGGGGCAAGTATCAGATGCTGTTGGGGCGGTAACCTGGAAGAAGGTGAGTCTCTTTCTAATACATTTAATATTTCATTGCATCTCTGTCTGACGTGTATCAATGATAACGCGCTGCTGTCGCTAACGGCACGCGCCAAAACCCCTCCCTCCACCCAAGCGCTCTTTCTCTCTAATTGCGCGAAGGATGCTGTACGATGACCCGATCATCGTGGCACGTGTGGCCAAACCTCCGCCAAAAAATGCATCATGGAGACAGCAGCAGCAGACATGTGTGCATTTCACCTAGCCCACCCAATAAGATTTAAGCATTTTACAACAACAAATTTAGTGTTCCTCACAGATACACACATTTTCGCAAATGTGTAAAGAATATGAGTTTCTCTCCATCTCTCTCTGTTTTATTCAATCTCATTTATTCTATATATGATGCTGCTTACTGAGCGCAATTTTCTATCAATGTATTTGGGCAAAAGTTTAGTAACATTTTTTCACCAATGAGTGAAGCCTCTCTCCCATAATACGCCAAATTTTACCCCCTCTACTATTTTAAACGCAGTTAATATTAAGTGATGATATTCGGGGGAATATTCAATTGACTGCATTATCTCGCCCGTTGCATATCTGCAAGGAATAGTTGGAGGCATATTAAACTGTCACAAAAAAAAAGTGAAGTGACTTTATTATTTCATCAAACACTAGCCAAGAACTGTGAAATATTAGAAAGGTAAGATTTGCTATTATAATAAATTTATTTAACAATTTATAAGTCAAATTATTATTATTTAAAATATTTTCAGATGGATCTCTCACTGATCAATAATTGTGGAAAAATAAATACATTTTTACCACTTATAAAATTAAGCGATATTGAAATCAATGTCAATTTTAAAGTAATAAAAATGCGGGAGGCCAATACCAAGTTTGGCAAGAAAATAATTATAGATAGTGATAAGTTTTCATTCTTCCTACCGCCTAGATTTAGTAAAATTCTAGACAATAAGGAATATTATAATAATTTAGTTGATAAGATAAATGAAGGATGTATATATGTGAAGATTGAAGAGGGTGGACAATATCGAGGAATTGAATTTATAATGAAAAGTGAATAATAAAGATTAATAGAAAGGAAATAATGTTTTTATCTTTTTTCCCAACTTTGCGGGTAACATATAACACATACATGTAACATATACAGCTATATAATATAAAGCTGTATAACACACTATCAATTTCAGAAAAACAGAAATAAGCAGTTTGCACACTGTTCAATCTCCCATATGAGAGTCAGAGGTAGCCTCACCCTGTTTTCTGAAGATGTGTAGCCCATAGTCATATCAATTTCAGAAAAACAGAAGTATGCAGTTTGCATACTGTTCCGATCCTCTCTGAGAGTCAGAGGTAGCCTCACCCTGTTTTCTGAAGATGTGTAGCCCATAGTCATATCAATTTCAGAAAAACAGAAGTATGCAGTTTGCATACTATTCCGATCCTCTCTGAGAGTCAGAGGTAGCCTCATTAGCAAGTTAACATTCGTCATAACCAGTTCAGTGTAATCAGTTCACAGCAGCATTATAATGAAGGATACAATTAAATTTTTAGTAAGTATTTACTTAAATATATATGGTTTTGTAAATAATTTATTATATTAATTACTTTTATCATTTTTAAAACTAATTTTTTAATTTTTCAGAAAGAAATGTTCAAACCGATAAAAGCGGTTGAAAATGCGGACCGCTATCGCGAGGCAGTACGCTACTACCGTGCAACCATGAAAGGATCAGATGATTTTACCGATTGGCTGGATGATGATGATCTACCAAGATTAGTCCACGATATTGCATATGCTGTGGAGGAGGAGGAGAGCTGGGATGATGGTGAAGATGTTATTGTGCGAAGTGACGATATTGACTTTGAAAGATTATTCGGTCATATTGACCATGAAATTGATTTTGAAGATGATGATTTTCAAGATGATGATGATAATGATAGTGATGAATCTGCTAGTTACTGTAGTGAGACTGAGGCTGATAGAGAGAGAGAAAGAGAGAGAGAAAGAGCGATAGTGGAAGTGTGTGTGTATGTGTATGTATGTACTACCATTATCATCATCATCTTGAAAATCAATTTCAAAGATTTCATGGTCAATATAACCTAATAATGTTGACAAGTCAACGTCACCTCACACAACAGCATCATCATCATCATTAACCCTCATCCTCGGCATATGTAATATCTTGGAATAATCTTGGTAAGTCATATACATCAAGTCAATCGTGAAAAATCATCTGGCTTTTTAAAATGGTGCACGGTAGGAGTGCACTGTCTCACGATAGCGGACTGAGGAGGAGAGCGTTTCAAAAGAAGAAGAAGAAGAAATGCCATGTAAAATAACAGACAAGTACCACCACCACCACCACCACAAGTATTTGTGTTGACCTAGCAGCTACAAAAGATGCGAATATATACCTATGCAGAGTGATAAAGCAGCGGTATACACAAATAAATTCGAGGAGGTGATGTGTAAAGCCCGTCCAGAAATGGTATTTCTCATGGCGGTCAAGCAGCTGTAAAAGATGACACATACACATGGTGGCTTCAAACATCATCATCATCATCAGGACATCCACTCATTTGTAAGTATGGAAAATCTTAATTTTTATTATAAACTATCACATTTGTGTAATACTAATCGTATATGTAATATTATTCATAGGTTTCTCTGTATTTTGTTGGTCGAGCAGTACACAGCCGACAACGATATTTTGTCGGTCGTGCAGTCGCAACCAAAGAGAGAGAGAGACATTAATGATGACTACCACCGAAAGGCCAAGTGTGTAGTCAGACACATCGATGTAGATGTGAAAAAAATTATGATTAGGATTAGGATTTTATTAAATAAAAAGAAATATATATATATATATATATTTAAAAAAGTTTATTCTTTTTCCTCCTCCTCCACCCTCTCCTCCTCCTCTTCCCCATCCTCTTCCTCCTCCACACCCCCCATCGCTTCCGACACCCCGATTAAAAATCCCTCATCCTGGAGGAGCTCCTCCAGTGTCTCGAGATGTCTTCCACGATGGGGTCGAATACCCCCTCCTCCTCCAGTTCTACATCTGCCAGTTCCATCGCCATATCTTCTTCCTCCTCCTCCTCCTCCTCCTTGAGGAATACTTTGCTTCCCGAAGGATCGAGATTCTAACAAATTAAATAAATTAAATGTAAAAAGAATAATAAGAATAGAAAAAAAAAAAAAAACTTACTACATTTAATTGTACCATGGTGTATCCAATGTAACTGACAGATTTATACTGAGATGCATCAAAGACTAACTAACTAGCAAACCTAAACTGTAATCTCAAGACAACAAATTCTACTTCCTATCATGTTACTAATTTTGCATAGCATTCACAGTATAGAATACATTCTCTGCAAAGAGATAACTCGGGGAAATAAAGAAACATATATGCTTTAATAAAAAAATATTTATTCATTTATAATTAATAAACTACTCCTCGGCCTCCCACATGTACTGTTGCTGTTCCTGCTGTTGCTGCTGCTGCTCCTGCTGCTGCTGCTGCGGATGTTGTTGTCGCCATCGCCGGTGCTCCTGGATAAAATTTAAAAATCCGTACATATCTTCACGGAATTCCAGGAAGCAATCTATACTGAAGATGCGTCGACGACGGCGCTGCGCCTCATCACCATCAGGGGCAGCAGCAGCAACATAGGAAATAGCGGACGTCCTGACGTCCACTATCGTCCGCCAGAACTAATAAATAAAATATATATATTGAAATTATTTTGGATAAGAAGAGAGAGAATCTTACCTCAAATTCCTCTGACATCTCCTCGTCATCACTTTCATGATGCTGTCGCCGTAGCCGTTGTTCACGGTTAAAACTAACATATTCGCGGATTTCTTCACGGAATTCTCTGAAGAAATCCACGACAATGAAGCAACGGCGACGGCGTCGCGCATCATCCTCATCGGGGGCAGCATTTACATAGGCATCGATGGATGCCCTAGCACCAATCAATTCCTGCCAATTCTAATACACAAAATATATTATTTAGGGAAAAATAAAAAACAAAAAAAATCTTACCATAAACTCCTCCGACATTTCATCAACGTTTTCATCATTTGCAGCCTGCAACAATTGAATAAAAAAAAGATCTTTATCACATTAACACTAATTCATTACACCACAAGTCTGATTTCTTGACCACTTTTTTACTCAACATTTTTGTTCACCAATTTCTTCCTTTTGAGTACACACTTAATATTTGACACTTGATACAGATGATAATACTGCTTTCAAGGAGAATGAAATTTGCAAATGTTTTTATAGAGAGCACATCTCCCACTTAAAAAAATCTTGAAAGTATATTTTGCATAGTTGCACTTTTTCCTCTGAAGCTTCTCCCCCTCTTATTGTCAGAAACAGATTATATATCTGCTTAAAATGTAACGTGTAAGCGGGAATGGTATACATTTAATAATAAGAGATCAGTTTGATGTGGGAAAAAAATTATTTATTCAATTATTATATACATTAAGTTAATTTCCTAACTATGCTATTAAGGGGGTTATATTCAATAACTCGATCATGTATAATTAAGCAGTACGCGGTGGTATTATGGGGTATATTTTGCATGCATTCCATCTCAATTCGAATATCAACCGTACCGCTTTTTATACTATCGTTTTGATGCGAGCAATCGATCGGCATGATTGGGCCAATAATTGCGAAATCCTGTAGACTTAGCATGGGTGCAGCTTTCCTGCCTGCATAGTAAGACCTTATAAAGTTTAAGTACATATCGTACAGGGTAGAATAGCGCAATTCTTCAAAGTTCAAATTCAATCGATCGTAGGGGTATGATTCCGAATTTAGGTAAAGTTTGACATCCGATAGATAACAATTATCGAAACTGACAGACACTCTATCGCGAGTGCTGGCTCTTTTGTTGGTCCTCAGCGCCAGTATCACGTATCGAGGCTTCTCAAGTTGCGTCGCAGCCTTCACCGTCCACACATGCTTCATCGCGGTAGGCAGTAGCGGATACTCGTACAGATCCCAAGTGCGAAAAGCAACGCTAATCATATTCCCTTTCTCGATATAGCGTAAAAATTGTAATTTTGTCATATCATTTAGGGTGAGATGAGGCATTCGCCACTGTATCCTGCCCAGTTGAACCCTTGATTTGTTAACATTACCACTCTCGGTTATCAGTGCAATATCATCGCGCGCACGTGTTAGCACAAGTTCATGTCGAGCATTTACTACCACACGCTTGTAGTCTTCGCAAAATCCTAGCAGCATTCGCAGCGGCACGCTGAAGCTAAAGTTGTTTTTATTCAATGTCAAATCATAGCCATTTAGACTCCAACCTGCATTCCTCAGAGCAGCACTCTCCTCGCTGGTCAACGTCGCCAAATTCTTGATACTAGTAGTTACACCGGGGGGGACCCATTTCGACACTTCCCAACTCGACACCAGCGGTTTTTACACGTCCCAACTCGACACCGACCCAACTCTACACAGACCCATGTGCACACGCGAAACTCGACACGAGGTTAAGTGGACACGGCGTATCTTGACACGTTCTAATCTGTGGGACGGACTATTTCGACACAAAATTATTACTAAATTGTAACCCTCTTTATAAATGAATACCATAGTAAAATGTTTGTAATTTAATTTTAAATATTTCTTTGAATATGTTAATGTTTGGAATTATATATTCCAAGTATTGGAATATATAAGTATATCCATATATTCCAGTAGTATTGACTGTTTGTGAAATGTTTATGTTATAATAGCTGTTAAAAAAGGAGCAGTGTAATTATAAATTAATGTTTTTTAATATTAAGTGTTGTTTATCCTAAAATTTATGTGTAATGTATTTGTGCATTTGTAGTATATCTTTCTTTTTTTCAACGTTAGATGAATGTCTGTGTGTTTTGGGGACAAGTGTATGTAATTTAAAATAAAATATTTAGTATAGTAATAATAAATATATATACATTTATATAAATATATATACGTATTGTGTACAGGTTAAAATTTAATGAATTATTAATAAATATTTTTTATTATATCGATTTATAATATGAAATAATAATTGTTACAGTATTATGTCACGTACATATTCTAATTATAAGTAAATTTACCTAATGTTTTACTTTTTATTATTTTTCTTGCTAATAAATGATTAATATTAATATTTTAAAGATCTTAATAATTCCAGGATGAAACTTTTTTATAATATTAAGTATGAAGTATTTCAAGTAAGTTTAATCAGAAATATATATGATATCAAATATATAAAATATATCTAAAAATGAGCAAAAATTAAAAAATTCATTTAAAGAAGTTACTTTCGAGAATAGATCTGTTTGAAAAGTACATTACTAGTTTTCCATCTGGAGGTTACTTTTCAAGGTATTTAATAGTAAAGGAATCATTATTTATACAAAGATGTACAGAATTTAATCTAACTAATGCCATCCTTATTTTTGAATACTTCCAAAATTAAGTTTTGAATGGAAAAATAGTGAAGGACTTTTCAAATTGATTTATTTTTAAAATTAACCCACTTACAAGAGATACACAAATTTGAGAACGCAATTTATAATTTACTTTATAATAAAAGCTTTTTATTGATAATTAATTTATTTTACTTACACGGTATGTAATTTCTTAACGCTTATATAAAATGTTAGAATAATAAAACAAAACAAAAAATAATAAGACATATTTTTTAAGTAAAATGAGTAATCAATAGTTAGTTATGCAGGGTGTCCGGAAATAAAGGAGACCTTTTTTGAAGGATGGTTCCTAAGACTATTCTAAGAACTTTTTATTCTTGCTATTTTTTGAATTGAGACTTTATTTCTTAGATATTCAACGATAAAGTTGCCATTAGTTAGACAGAGACGCTCCGATAGTTAGAACGAGACAGAAGGGCGCCATCTCACTTCAACTATCGGAACGTCTCTTTCTAACTAATGACAACTTTATCGTTGAATATCTCAGAAATAAAGTCTCAATTCAAAAAATACCAAAAATAAAAAGTTCTTAAAATAGTCTCAGGAACCACCCTTCAAAAAAAGTCTCCTTTATTTCCGGACACCCTATATATTACACGGGGAGTAGCAATGGCATATTCCATAAATTTAAGAAGTTATAGAGAGAGTGATTCTAAAATGATAATTTAATTTACCATTTTTTGATTTGTGGTTTAATTTTCGAGATATTTAGTAATAAAGTTACTATTAATTTAGACACAGATAGATAGATAATTGAAGTTAGATATCACAACTTTGTCCCACTTCAACTATTTATCTGTTTTTATCTGAATTAATAGTAACTTTATAATCAAATATCTTGAAACTTAAGCCTCAGATTAAAAAAGAGTAAAGGAAAAATCGTTTTAGAATGACTACTTTTATAACCTCCAAAAATTTATGGAATATGTCATTGGCACTTCCCATATAAGTTATAACATTTTGTAACGTATATATTAGTAGTAGAAATCTTAAAAAAAAAGAATAACTACATTTTTAGGAATCCATTCTTTCTAGTCTAACTCAAATCTTTTAGTTTATATGAGTGTGGATTACTATAATTGATTTCATCGTGACCTATGAATAAAGAATAATAGAACATTAAATTTTAGGAATACTATAAAATAATAAAATAAAAATAATTATATTTTGCTGAAGATAATGAAGTCGTAAAGTACAATTTATTATTATCAGTATTGAAATTGAAATCTATTAAACAAAATTAAAGAATTTAAAAAATTAATAAAGTTATAAAATACTTTTAAATATAAGTACGAATAATAAATAAATACCTTCAAAACTTTGCTGGTTTCCTTTCATTATGTGCAAAATTAAATTTTCTTCTGATTCGCTGAACATTCGTAAAAATTCTTCAACTTTCAATCTATATCATTAAGAAAAGGAACAATGTAAATAGACTTATTAAATTAAATTAAATA
This sequence comes from Sclerodermus sp. 'alternatusi', assembly GCA_037305995.1. Lineage (NCBI taxonomy): Eukaryota > Metazoa > Arthropoda > Insecta > Hymenoptera > Bethylidae > Sclerodermus > Sclerodermus sp. 'alternatusi'. The sequence continues at coordinate 25,318 of JBBEEM010000037.1, forward strand.
TTGTTTCAATTCTTAATATGAAATAGATTATAATTGTAATACAAATTTAAGGGTTTTTTTTTGCAATTTTTAATCTGAAAAACTTACTTATCAAGATATTTAATGATAAAGGCATTATTAGTTAGGCAGTGTATTCTGTAATCTTATTTCTATTAATTGATTGTTACCGTCTAAAATTAATAGTATCTTTATTGTTAAATACCTTTAAAAAACTTAGTTTCAGATTTTTAAAAATAAGTGAAAAATCGTATTGAAAAAATCCTTCACTATAGTCCCTTATTATATATTATTATATAAATATTATAAAATTTAGTTGTATCTCAATGCAATACTTAAATATACCTAAATACTTGTATATACAAGTTTACCTTCCATTTATAAGATTCGCTTGAGCTTCGTTTATTCTGATATTTAGATTTCGTTGAAAAGCACAACGTACACGACGTATAAATTTCCCATTTTTCAAGCGTTCTAAATCTATTTCTTGATCTTTTATTATTCTTGATAATTTTTCTATTAATATAAAATTTAATTTTAAATAAAATTTACTACAAATAAAACAATTTGGTTTAAAATTATATTTACCTAAAAAATCCCAGATATTAGAATGTGCTTTTAATTTTCGTCCTATAATGTTATGAAAGGACTCTAGAATATTATTAGTTCTAGAAGGACTATTATATGTACTAATTATATTAGCCTGAAGAAGCCATGTGCATTGAATATATTTAATAAAGTTTAACGTATTTGGAAATTTTTTGCTCATGTGGTTAGCAATATCTTTTACCATATTAAAACCGTATTTAAATAATTCCGCGGGTAATAAGGGTAATGCCATGCAAATTAATAATAAATTTCGTGGAGCGTCAGAAGGATTTAATGATTGCCACTTTCTTAGAAGGGCCTAAAAAATAAAATATTTTATTAAAAATTTGATTTATTATTAATTAGTTCATTATTAAACAATAGTTTATAAATTATTTTAGAGTTCCAAAAGCTAATAGAAATTTTATGAATATTTAAAACTATTTAATTCTTTCTATGTTTGAAATAGTTAAAAATCTTACTTGCTTATAGTGGAACCAGCATCCATGAAAGCGTGCAGCTGGAAATTGCTCACTTAAAGCAATTATTGACGCTGCTTCAAAATCTCCCATAATAAATTTCAAATTTGTTGATAGATTAGGGGCAAGCTCTTTAATTTTTTCCCAAATTGCATTATATGTAGACTTTTTTCGATTTTCGCAAAGAACAAAGACAGATCCTATACCCTGGAATTATTAAATGATATTAAAGGGTTTTTTAAGATATCATAAGAGCACAATGTACATGTAATATAAAAAGTTAATATTAGTATTATTAATAGTTATAGATAAACTTATATACTAACCACATCTGAGAAACGTATGTGTACATTATATAACTGTGCAAAAGGAGGCACTTGTGGTGCAACCTAAAATTATCAATAACAAATATTATGAATTTTAAAAGTTCTTTATGTACTATTATTGTTTAAGTATCTATTGCATTTAATTGTTTAATTTCAAAAAATATATATTTAAAAATAAATAATTTTTTATTTTGATTCAATAATTTTAATGAAGATAAAAACGATAAGATATATAAAAGGTGGATACCAAAAAAGTTCCATCTACATATATTTCTGACGATGAAGATAAAGCTTCTAACAAATTATCAGCAGCAAATATATATGCCACTTTTTCATCACTAGAAGTAACAAATCCTTTATATATGTTTTCCAAAGGTTTGTAGGAATAAAGTTGATAATTAAATTGTTCAAAGGAGCTTGGTAATGTAGGTCGTACTTTTGTTTTTTCTCGAAAAAGAATAGATTTCATTGAGACGTATGAAATATGACTGGCAATAATAGGATTTCTAAAAAAGAAAAATAACTATTTAATTAAATTGTATAAATACAATAATTATATAAATCTTATGTATTGCTTCTCTGTTATTATATGTAGCGTACCTTCTGCAAACAGAATCAAAAATATCTTTAGGAGATAAGGCTGTTTCACGACAGAGTTTTAACATTTCTAATTTCATTTGATGTTTTTCCACTATCCATTTTACAGGTGCATGACAATGATCATTTATCGTTAACCAATTATCATTTTCAAAGATTAATTTTGCAATACATCCAAACACTTGTCGCTTTGTGCAACGAAAATGAAGTATAGTACGAGAGTCTCTTCTATAAGAATAATTTTTATACACATAAATGTTAGAATTACTTCTTTGTCCAGGTAAAATTTCCATCTGAAAATAATAATTAAATATAAATTTAATTTCATGAAAATTAGAAAAAAATGAAATTTTTAAATATAAATAAGAATTTTGTTTGCATATGTTTGATGTTTATGAGTAAACTATTACATGAAATAAATAAATCAGAAAAGCAATTTGAAGTTCTTATTTTTAATTTCGTGTCTCTATAATAAAACTTATATCATTAATAATTAATTATTAATACGCCTTTATATAGTTATATAACTTTTTAAGAATGAAAACACTTACTCTTTTTATAATTTCTGTGAATAAGTTGAATAAAGGTGATCACAATGGTTCACGTGTCTAAGTTGAAAAGAAATTTCATATATACAACAACATGACTTAAATCCAATAATGAGGCGCAAGTATACAAACGATTCTCTTATTTTTTTAAAATTTATATATAAATATAAGAGTATATTTATTTTTATTACAAATTTTAATATACATATTATTTTTGTTGAATTTTATTTTTATATTTTTATTATTTTAAAAGAATTATTTAGAAAATAATGGATATATATTGCATTAGAGAGTTTAATGTCATATCTATAATTAATTGTTTTATGCTTTTGACTCCCATTGAAGATAGGAACGATTGTAGTAACGTTTATAAGGATATTTTCTAGAAGGTTATTTATTGTTGTTACTATATAAATGTAAGCCCTTTTTTTTTTAAATATTTATTTTATTGCATTTATTCTTTTTTAATCATTTATATGGAACGTGTAATTGATTATATATTGCATTAAAATCCTTACAATTAAATGAATATTAATGAAGTATAACGTTTGCAAAATAGTATGTAATTAATAAAATTAAATAAGAAATCATTATTCCCTTAGATGGAAATTTTATCTGGGCAAAGAGCTGGTTCTAAATTGTATGCGTATAACAATCATGTTTACAGAATTGATAATCGTTATAAAAATATATTTAGATGTCATTTACGACAAACTACAGGTTGTCGTGGTATACTACATAAAGAAGAAGATAATTATATATTGAAAATTGAACATAATCACGAATTTCAGCATTCATTAATTGATAAAAATAAACTAAAGGATAAAATTTTAAAAATGTGTAGAGAAACAGCGTTACCATTGAAGGATATTTTTGATACAATTTGTAGAAGGCTTGTATAATTTTTATTTTGAATTTATACTAGTAGAATAAAAATATATTATAATTTTACTTCAATTTATTAAAGTCAAGAATTAAAATGTAGTATTCGAAGCTTATAATAAAGTCTGAAATTACTAAAATTGAATAATGAGCTTATGTATATTGTAAATTTTAATATTATTTCACTATTAATGCACTAATAATTAATAACAATATTAAGTTCAAACATTATATTTACAATTACAGTAATCCAGCTGTTGCAGCTCAATTTTCATATGTATCTCTCAAATCAATAATGCAAAGAGAAAGATCAAAACTAAGACCATCGATACCATCAACTTTTGAATGTCTGAGAAATCAATTAGATAATTATTATCTTGTTAAGGAAATTTATAAAGGTTATGTTTTAACAAATGATGGAGATATGGCATTTCTATTCAGTACAAATACTTTATTGCACGAATTATCAAAATCAACAGAAATATATGTAGATGGTACATTTGATGTTAGTAGTGCAAAATAATTTCATTATTTAACTAATTACTGTATGTGTGTTTGGGAATGTATAATATAATTATTTAATATTTATATGTTTACATTATTTTACTTATAGATCGTACCACGTACTCCACCATTTAAACAGGTTTATAGTGTACATATTCGATACATGGATAAGGTTCAGTATTACTTTATAGTTAAAAGAAAAAGGTTTTATTCTCATTATTATTAATGCATTATGGAAAAAAATTATAGAGATAGTACCAGATCTACAAAATAAATTAAAATTTATAATGAGCGATTATGAGAAGGCAGCAATGAATGCATTGGCAGAACAATTTCCTCATGCTGTACAACATGGATGTTGGTTCCACTATAAACAAGTAATTAGTAAAAAATATTGGAAGTTTCTAAAAAATACATGTATATTTAATTATTATACATAATATAAAATTCTTATAATGTATCACATATTTTATAGTATTTAATTCTTATGTTTCAATAAATTTGCTGAAATTAAATCTAAGAGAAAATATCTTCATACGTTATTTAAATATGAATATATTTGTGTACTTAAGAGAGAGAGACAAAGAAATAAAAATATCAACCGTTATGAAGTAAGTTTAACACAGCTTACAAGAGAAAATATAAAATAATAAAAGATATAAAAACATAATTTATAATTAATAAAAGTTCAAATATCTATGTAATAATCACCCTTATACATAAGGTATATGCATTTTGGCAAATAGGACAAATTTGTTCCTTAACATTTTCTGAGCAAATACTGCAGAAACATAAATGTCCACAAGGAACTAATGCGTATGTGCTTGATGCTATGTGACAAAGAGCACATAAACCTTGTATTCTAGACAGCACTTTTCTTTTAGTGTTATCCTTTTTTAAATGTTCAAGTACTTCACCATCATTTGATTTCAATTCTTTATCTTTATAAATATTTTGTAAATTGTAAATTTCATTTAAATCTGAAAATAATTAAGCAACTTTTATCAACACTTTTAAACTTTATATTATTGATTTATGATTTGTGTTTAATTTTATTATTTGTAAAATATGCATTTCATATTTACCTAAGTTATAGTAATCCAATAAATTTGTATTTGTCTGCTCAGCAGATGTTAAACGTGTTTTAGATTGTAACATATCAGATTGAAGTACTTTTGACTTGTTAAAAAAAGTTTCATCCAATTCAAATTTCGTTTCTTTCACTTGAATTCTCTTTTCTTGAGAACTTTGAGCTCTTGAGTTTTCTAAGGTTTCCTCACCATTTGCTACAAATTATAAGTATATTAAAAAAATGTAATTTAAACAAAGTTTTAAGTATTGCGTTACTAATAAATACAAGGTTCTTACATATGTTTAAATTCTCCATTGTTACATTTGATAATAAATCCCCATCAATTTCTTCACTGCTTATATCTATTTAACAAAGCATAGTATTAATGATTTTAAAGTAAACTGTCATAATAAGGAAATATTTATTAATATCAGTGTCATGAAAATATTAAGGAAAAACTAATATGATATAATTAACTACAAGAGGTATTTAATAAATTAATAATTATTTAAAATTGTCTTGAATTACATGAAAAATACATCTCTCTTGCTTATCTGATACTTTAAAAGACATAAACGTATTTTTTTCTTTAATTCTAAAAAAATACTAAAAAGTTTTATTTTATTTATTTTTGTTTATTACTTACAAATTAAGAAGATTTCTAGTAATTACCTTTATCAATTATAATATTTTGTTCAAGGTTTCGATCCGTTTGTTGACACATACGTAAAAATTGTTCAATGTTTAATCTAAAAACATATGTATGTATGTACACAAAAAAAAAACACATATACAGGGTGTTTCGATGAGACACGGTCAAATTTTAAAGGTTTGTAAAGGTTTTGATTCTAAGACGATTTTTCATTTACCATATCTTGATCTGAAGCTTAATTTTCAAAATATACAATTAAAAAGGTATTATTATATGGTCAGAGACATTCAGCCGATTGAGGTTAAACAACGTCATGCATTCTTATTTTAACTATTGGTTTGTCTTTGTTTAACTTTATTTAATATAATATCTTTATTATTATAAATCTTGAAAACGAAGATTTAGATCGAAAACAAATAAATGAAAAATCGTCTTAGAATGGCCCTCTGTACAATCTTTTAAATTTATGAATTTAAAATTACTAATTTTTTGAATCAAACCATTCTTAAAGAGGTAAAAATTTGAAACGAAAAGTGTCTCTTGCAAAAAATCGTTATCTCGAACCGATCAGATGAAAAACGGTGGTTCGCAGATTATTAGGTTACAGCGTTTATTAAGGAATCTCAAGGTTAAAGTTCAAACGCTTATAACTTCCGAATAAAAGAACGTATCCAAATATTGTTATACATCATTTTCTTTATTTTTCTCCCCTCTTTCCGAATTTTACATTAGTTGTAACAATTTTACACATTTTACAGTTTTTCTTAATTTACGGAGAAACGATAGGATATACTGATATTTTGCATCAGATCATTTTTAAAGAGGTAAAAATTTGCAATAAAAATTATCTCTTGTAAAAAATTTGATATGTGATTCTAAGTGGATTCTGAACAATACTCTAACTATTTCTAAGAAGAATCTTGTTTTTTAGATTGATAAACTACATTTATTGTCCCAGAATAATAACACAGCTATAAAAGAATTAAAATATTTAAACAAAGTACTTATGTAATAAGAATAATGATCTACATAATGAGGTGAAGAGCCTAAAATCCAATACTGATTCCCTAAATGTCAAAATATTGCAACGTAGTGCAATATTATATTATGCTAAATAGTTCAATTAGTTTTAAAAATGATGATCTTTCTACGATGATCAAAGAATTAAAAAAGGCACATAATTCTCAATATGAGAATAAAATTTCTGCCTTGGAACACTGCGTTAAGAACCTTGAAGCTAACTATTTGATTTGACACGATAACCTCAATAATATTATAAACTTAAATCTTAAAATTACTCTCAATCATGAGGATTTGGAACAATGTGACAAGATGCCAAAGTCTAAAAAGTGTATAAAGAGCTTGATGTGTTCATCCTATCTTTCTGTACCTGGTGTTAGTGAGAAAAAATATGTTAAAACTAAAAACAAATTTAAACTAGATTTCACAAATGATAGTGATGCGCAATCTACGCATTCTGATGTTGCATCCTCTCTTCAAATCTGTGTTACACACCATTCCTTTTCCAGTGTAATTGGTAATGTTGGTGGAAATGCTAATTCCACAGTGAAAAAATGTGATAATAAGCAATCTACTAACTTATGTAATAAAAATAGTGATATGGTGAAAGTCGTGACTCTCCCTATTAAGAGAAACCCAAATCTTTCTACCACCAGTCCACGTTCTATGAAACATATTATTAAAATTAATTAATTAGATTCTAATTGTAATAGTGATGTTGAATCTAAGATGTCAGATGTGGCATCCTCTTAAAATGGTGATAACTCCCTTGACTCTACGAGTGAGTTTAGTGAAGCTGGTCGAGATGTTAACATTCCTAGTGATAAAAACTCTATTTATAGATCTAATAAAGTGCACAAGAATTTTATAGTGAAACTCTTCATGAAGGATATTCTCTCCAGGGATGTCTTCACTGAGAAACTACGTTCAATTTAATCCAATATCAATCCTACTAAATTGGGTATTCAACTCTTCAGAATAACTCTTAAATCCCATGAAAATCCATATGAAGTGATATACACTTTTAAGAATGCAATTTTGGTTGACGCACTGAAATTAAAAAATGAATTTGACAAATACAGTGACTTAACTACTTTTAGTAGGGTCGAATCTTCTACGTCCCTCCGTAAAGTAAATAATATTGATAACTCTACTCATGAGAGTAACATCATCCAACAAATTTATGCATTTTCTATAAATTTCTCTATATTAGAATAAACAAAGATGGCTCTAAATTGGCTAGACTTATTCTGGATAATTTACTACTACTAACAAACTACAACAATCCAGTCAAGCTATAACTGGTTAGTCCTGTCGTACAATCAAAAGAGTAAAATCTACAAAAAAATGCCAAAAATGTCACCGTTTGGTACATATGAGTAATAATTGCTCAAATAAGGAAATTAATAGATTTAATATATACAGAAGGTGTGAGGGATATGGCCATTGTCATATTAATTGCTCTTGCCCACCCATATGTTTACCGTGCAAAGATTTAAATTTCAATAACATAAACCACTTTTGCGGATTCAGGTTATGTCATCATGGCAATACTATCATGGGACGTGCAGAGGAATAAATAATCAGTAACACACAAATATTAAATCATATTTTAATAACATATTTTATTTTTCACAATACATAAACACAGTTAACATTAAACTATAAATATTTCATATAACTACACTTAATCACTGATATTTTGACAGTTTTTGACAGCTGGTCCTCTTGGGGATCAGGAAGCCAAATATAGACCAAAACTAAATGAAAATAAATATTTTAATGATATATGTTTTAGTTTTTTAGTGCTTTATAGATAAGTATTTATATTTCATTTTATTTCAATGGTTAATGAAGTTAGTACTTTGTGGAATACTATTGTTTCACAGGTTCCTGATTATGGAAGGAATATTTGGAATGAATGGCCTCTATTAATACAGATTCTACTACATCAAGGACATCTGTCTATGAAGACAACCTTCTTGATAATTACATCAGTTTAAAAAGCGATTCAGCCCTGAACGATACTCATGATAAGGGATCTGAAAACTGTAATTAACATAAATACAAACACACCTACAAACCTACTTACAATAGAAAACCTCGAAGTAGACATGCTTAAAATTAATCCCACAGATCTGGATCTCACAATAATTAATATTAAGCTATACGACTCTATGGACTTGTATATCCACATTGACAATAAAGATTTTGATCAAATTAAGAAATTTAAAACTTTCATAGATGATGTTACCTTCTTTAAACTCTTAACAAAATCCTGATTCCCCAAACTTTATTGGAATTATGCAACTTTTATATATTAAAAATCAATATAGAAATTCAACATGAAATAAAAGAATTTATTAATGCAGTAGACTACAAAAGCTATAGATTCTTACACATAAAAGAAAACAGATACAGTAATATCAAATCTGCAAGATTTCTTATAAATACAGCAATGGCGGATCAAATTCTTAACTCTCAATTCATAATTAAATCTGCATTGCGCAATAGCTTTATTAAACCTATCTATTCAATTAAAAGATGCCTAAAGTGCCATCATTTTGGCCACTTATCGATAAGTTGTAACAGTAAAACCATCAATAGATTTGACATATGTACTAGGTGCTGTACTCATAACTATAAAAACTGCAATAATCTACCATCATGCATTATTTGTAGGGATGATCTACGACAGGAGAATTTTAATTATTTCTCTTGATCCTCCGCATGCAAACTAAACTCATCAATTTATAGCTCTAGACTCAGTGTATGAGCATTGGTGTTTACACTGATCACATATTTATATAAATTTAATATCTTCTAAATTTTCAAACCTCGCTAATACAATAGATGTTATTCCTAATTAAGTCACAAGTTAATTATTATTTTATATTTTATGTATAAAATCCTCAAACTTATCTATCATACCAGAGTATAGATTAACAATAATCTTCTCACACTAATATAACTTCTTAAATTTGCTTTACTAATTTAATAGTAAAAAATAGTTTTGAAGACACAATTAATGCTAAATATTTATTTATTTTAGTTAACAAATTAGATACATTTGCTACAATTTGAATTATACATTAATACTAAATATTTTTGACATCTGTCAAAACTTCACTCACACTTATACTACCAAATACAGGCTGTACATTGACATATACCATAAATTTAAGAGATTGTAGAGAGAGTGATTCTAAAACCCATTACTCCCGGATGTTCGACTGCTGGGGTGGCGCCTTCGTGGGGATCCCAACGCGTTTGATAGGGTTGGAAGGAACTTATCTGGGTGGGGGGGGGGGGGGAGGTGCGCTTCCTCGGAGTGGTATTTACCTAGGGGGTTTCCTGTCCTCTTTTCGGCGAGGCTGGGTCCTGTCCGGTGGCTGTTATTCGCGGAGAAGCATATATGGAATACTACTAATTGCAGATTTAGTCGAGAGCTGGGGTATACCATTGAAGGGCAGAAAATATTTGCATCCTTGTCAGCCGGGGGTAGAGATTGTATCAGCGCATGCGTTAATGGCCAAGTGGTTAGTGTATATATGTACATTGACCGGCAATGATGCCGTAAAAATTCAAAGTATATGCCTGACAATATATAAAATAGATCTGTTCCTATTACCTGCATTTTCTCCACTTTTCGCATTTTTCATAGAATCGAAGTGACATAAAATATTACCAAAATAGAAAAAATGTAGGAAATGCAGGCAAAATAAACAGATCTATTTTATATATTGTCAGGCACAGACCATGAGTTTGTACGGCATCATTGCCGGTCACTGTAAAACCCGTAAAGCCAATAATCGGTGTAAGTGTGTTGACCACATATACAGGGTGTAACAATGATCCCCTTCGAAATTTTAAGGAGTTGTAGAGGAAGTGATTTTAAAACGATTTTTTATTTGCCTCATTTTAATCTGAAGTTTACTTTTTGAGATATTTAATGATAAAGGTGCTATTAGTTAGACAGAGATAGGTAGATAGTTGAAGTGAGACAGAATGGTGTTATTTCACTTCAACCAATTGACTGTCTCTTGTCTAACTAATAGCACCTTTATCATTAAATATCTCAAAATCTAAGCTTCGAATCAAAATGCGGTAAATGAAACTCGTCTTAGAAAATCTCCGTCTAGAACCCCTTAAAATTTAGTCGTACTTCACTGAAACACCTTATATAAAGTCAAAAAAATAAAGTCCTTGAAATAAACTAAAATGATAATAATTTTCAGGACGTCTCGAATTCATCCCATTAATATATTAAACAATTTGTACGTAAGGTCTTTTTCAAGTACTTAAATAAATATTTATAAAAGGTTTTGATAAATACCATAGAGATATTTATATAATATCGAGGACGTCCTGAATATATACCATTCGGATAAAAATTATTGGGGACAGTCCTCAAATTAGCCAAATGGCCCCGAATTGTACCATTCAAGCCTAAAATTGTCCTCAGATTATACCATTTGGATACATATATATATATATATATATATATATATATACATCTTCATAAAAGATGTAAAGATTAACTAAAAAATGTGCCTATTGCAAAAATTAGATATCTCGCACCTACATTCTGAAAATCTTATTACGTATCTTATACTGTTGGAAGTGACATCCATCGTAGAAAACGTATGTCTTCTTCTAGCCGTTGTTTTATTGAAATTATTCTAAAAATGTGTATAAATTTCTATTGTATTCAGTAGAGAATAATAGGAATTTAATCTGTTTCTTATCAGATAATAATATTACGCCTTCTCTTTAATTGGCTAATTACATGAAAAACCATATTTTTTAAAGTGCTTATAATTATTTTAAAGTACTCTGAATAAATCCTGCGCTGAATGTTTTATGACTTTTAGGTTTTCTAATTCTTGTGTGAGATTATATATAATAAGTTTGTTTTCTGTGTTTCATACTAGGAGGTGAATCCGTCATGAATATCCCACGATGACCTATGATAATATTCGGCCTGACCTATGTCAGATTTCTACCGACTAAACCAACTTCCGGTTGGGGATGTCGTGTGTCATGGGTGGAGGGGGGGTTAATCTATGGGGTATTTCTTCGTCCACCTCCCCAACGCTCCTGAACCTTTTAAGGTATAAAAGACCTCCTTCCGTCAATCCGCCTTATGAAAGAAAAGAGAAGGGTGCCATATTTTAATTACGATTTAACTAAAGATAATAACATTATTCATAGAAAAAAGCATTATAATTTTTTTTAATAGATATTGTTAAAGTTTATCTTTAAATAATAACTTAATGTACTGTAGAAAAAGTGAAGTAACGAAGTATTATAACCATGCATGTAAAGGATAACAGAAAATATATTTCTATCTTAAAAGAAATATCTAACAGAAAAAATATCTGTATTATACATTGTAGTCAAATATTAATCAAAACTTGATACCCAGGAAATAACAAGTCTCACAAAGGGACGAAATTTTAAGTCAAAAAAGTGCCCATATAGGAATATGATGTCCTGAAGACCGCAAAAGGATGTCCGAAAAGTCTTTAGGATCATCCAAAAATGATCCAAATGACTGCCTAAAGACGTCTTGACGATGTCCTACGTCCGCGAAAAAGACCGTCATAAGATGTCCTGCCGATCTAGTAACAAGACATCCCGAAGACGTCCAAAAAATCTAATTTTAAGACATTGTGGGATGTTTAGTGAATTTAGGATCTTTACATTTTAGGTTAATATTTTGGGAGTAAAATTTAGGTTTTATGAAAAACATCAATATATACATATATAGTAAAATATTCTTTATTCTTAAAAACCTATCCAAAAAAATACAATATTATTAAAAATATATGTACATTTAAGTATAACCGAAAGAAAAATTATATATATTAAAATATGCATATGTCTGAGACTTCATTAAAAGACGTCTCTAGTTGAATCAGCTTCAATCTGCAAAACTAATGTTGATTTTATCATGATATAAAGAGAAATAACAATTTTTACATTTTATAGTCTTCCTTCTGAAATGTATTCACCTTTCCTAATTAGAAAGAAACACATTATGCAAAATTATTTATTACTTAAGAAATAAAAAGATTTAACTTTCTAAGACACGTTCACTTGATATGCATTCTCTTTGATAAAAACTGTGATTTAATGCTTCAGTCAGATTGTGAATGTCCTTTTAATATCACCTCGTGCGGTTGCGGAAAGTGCTTCTATGATGAAATCTGTAAATTAAAGCATTTACATTATTAGTAACAAGAACATGTATGTGTAAAATTGAATTTTAATAAATTCCATTATTTTTATTTTACCAGAAGGATTTGCAGTCTTCTCTTAATCTATCCATGAAAAATAATCTATAGCGGTTGAATATATAATTCTTTGGAATACTCCTAATTGCTGATATCCGCTGGTGACACTTCACACGTCATCTTTTAAGAGAACAAATTTTTGCATCTGTGAAATTGAAAATATATGTATAAATATTAATATGATATGATTATATATATATTTGCAACAAATTCAGGTTAAAAGCTATTTGTTAATACATATAAAAATGAATAAAAAAGCTTACTAACCGTTAATTTATTTTTTCTTCTTTATTTATTTCACCCGTTCACGATAATGAATCACTTGTTGAATCACATATACTTAATTCTAATTAAACTCATAAGATATTTCAACAGCAACCACTATTCTAGATTTCACTGTCTGTTACATTTTAATTATGATCGCGATTGGAGTTCCACGAAATTAATACACACTGGTAATGGTCACTCAGTTTTATGTATAGTTCTGCAATTAAACTGCGCCAAATCGGACTACTTTCAGATGTCCTATATTCAAGACATCCCAGGATGTCTTTTAGTTGTCCTTTCTAAGACATCCTAAATACGACGTCTCTGAGAAGCCTTTTGGGTACCGCCAAAAGATATCTTAGAAAAGAGGTTTTTAAGACTTCCTTTGGAAGTCATTCCTATGTGGGTGACTATAGACTGGTGAAATATAAAAAATGATACCGTAATTTATCTCGAAAAGCGGTGCACGTATTCAAAATATACAGGATATTCCAGTGAGGTACAGCCAAATTTTAAGGGGTTGTAGAGGGGATGATTCTAAAACGGTTTTTCATTTACCAAATTTTGATCTGAAACTTAGTTTTCAGGATATTTAATGATAAAGGAACTATTAGCTAGATGGAGACAGATAGATAGTTGAAGCGAGACAGAGTGGCGCTATCTCACTTCAATTAATTGACTATTTCTATCTGACTAATAGTACCTTTATCATTCAATATCTCAAAAACTGAGCTCCGGATCAAAATGTAGAAAATTAAAAATAATCTTAGAATCACACTCTTTACAATCCCTTAAAATTTGGCCGTACTTCACTGAAACACCCTGTATAATAGGTTAAATTGCATCGAAGATTTTCCAATTTTTATGATCCTTAATACAATCATTCATAATACTACCAGGTGAATAGTCGCCTTTGGATAGTTAATAATAATCGACTGTTTGCAATTACAGTGTAAATGCAGTGGATTCAGTAGTGTTTAGCTTGGATATTACAAATGGAAGAGTGCAATTGTAAGATTTTTAAACTTGTGACAAGTTTAATTTAACAAATAACAAATAAGTAAGAAATAATTTATTTTTCACAAAATGACAATTAAAATGTGTGACATTAAATATACAGAATTTGAAAAAATGGCAGGCCAATCAGTATATAGTGTCTCTATCAGGATTTTCTGAAAACTCGTTGGAATGAGCATGACAGTCGAATTGACATGATTTTCGTAGCTGTTCTTCAGTATTCTGATTTTTCTAAGTAATTTGAATCATTCAACGGAATAAGTTATCATACATATCGAACGGAATTTGTTCAGATCCTTCTTCAGACTTAAATGAAGAAGTTGTCTTTTACATATGATAGGGAAAATAGAAATGAATATGACGTTATTGAAGACTTGTTTGAAGCTATATATCTGTTTGACAGATGGGGGTTATAAGTCTGGTAGAAACCCACCCAGACCAGAAGTTGATTTCTTATTTAATTGGGATATGGCAATATTCATTTCAGAATCATGGAGCAGAACTGTGTCGTCTGTAGAATCACAATTAATCCTGTTAAGCAATTTATAGTTTTTTGGCTTAGCTGAGAATAAGACCATTAAGAAGTGTTCTACGTCGCTACAGGTAATTTAACAAAACTTTTACAAGTCTTGTACTTATCATTCTTCATCGTCTTTCTAAACTTTCATTTGACAGCTGTAGACTGTAATATGATTCTCTCTTACTCCAACAGATTCTCATTATTTCTTTTGAGTCTTTGCAAACTTCTCTTAATCCAGTTGAGATACTTATATTGAATAGACAGGCTTTTTTCTACCAATAGATTTTTTAATGAGGATTATTAAGGCATAAATAATATGTAGCTTTCATAGTAGAAGCTCTTTATTTACATTAATTTATAGTTTATATGTTTCAGGTCTAGAAGGAGGTCACCATCAGCACTCGAGGGAACATCTTCACCACTATGAAGGCATGAGACGTCTGGCATCAAGATGAACAAGAGTCCAGCGAGATTAGAATTCAATGATACGTCTGTCCAATTTTTCACTGAACTACATTGATAAGGATTATTTATCACTGATTTCACTGTTTATAGGGTTCAGAGGGTATACAGTGAAAAGGACGTATAGATGGTCACTCAACATTTCCTCATTGGAAACACTATAGTTTCTACTTTTATTAACATTTCACATTAATGTGACCAGTGTAAATTATTGTTTGTTTAATTTTTTAATGATAATGTCATTATTTAATTAGACTAACAAAGCTAACAAAATGTACAATATAGTTATATGTTCAATTTTAGAGTTTATTTCTTAATCCCTGAAATAAAATTTTATGATTCAACTAAAATATTATAAAACAACTTACTTTCTTATATATATCATACATGGTGTGTAGAAATAAACACAAACTCAGTAAAGGGATGGCTCTTGATGCTAAACTAAGTTGTAAGATCCTTATCCATTTATCCATCAAAATTTTGTGTTTTAAAAATATTCGTTAATAAAATATTATCAATAAGGTACCGATAGATAGGGAAATGAAGTGAGATAGCAATACTTTCCCTCACTTCAACTGCCTATCTATCTTTATCTGACTAATGGTAGTTTTGTCATTAAATGTTTTATAAATTAAGTTTAGGAACAAAAAGTGTATAAGAGCTTTTCAACTTTGTTTAGTGTCAGATAGTATCACTCCTTAACTGTGGATGCATTTATTTATATCCTTTCTGCATATATTATTATCATGATCTAAAGCAATATATGAATATATTTGACTATAGCTTTTCTTAATATTTTCTTATGTGTAATAATCTAAAATGATATAATTATTAAAATAAATAACACAATAAATTGTAAGTAATTTTTTATTATTATCATTATATACATTAAATCTACTGTTAATCCTTATTCTTCTATTATTCCCCAACATTTCTAATTGTTTAATTATTAATATTGAAATAACTTATTCAAAAAAGGGTTTTTATCTAAACCTTAATATTAATAATATCTAATACTAAAATATTGGCGGTAAATACCGTTAAATTCTTTTAGACTTTTTATCAAGCTTTAAAGAATATTTTATTAAATATTGATTCAATAAAATAAAAATGTCATCGATGAAATAATACTAAAAAAATATAATTTCAAAAGGTCGCGTGTAGAATATAGGTTATATCTAAGAGAGGTTAATTTGGAAAAATTATTACAAAAAAATACACATAAAATACATATTTAATGCTCATCGAAAGCTTCTTGAAAAAAAAAAAAAATACGGATGTATTATATGTATCATATAATTTTTTAAATTTTTGGGAAATTTGGTTTTCCCAGTTATAATGTTATGCAACCAACTCTTTATCTGAGGTGTAGACCTATTTTAAAGAGATGGATTCTTTACTTTTTTTATTTCATAAATTTCATTGTGGGAAAGCAACTTTTTTTTCTCCACATTTGTTTTAAATAATTTTAAAACTAAATTCTTTTCAGGTTCAGTCCACCTCTTTCACTTTGTATTTCCAAATGGAGAAGCTGAAATATATTAAACACATACATAAAATTGTTAAATGGTTTTAATTAATAAAATGATAATTTATATACAAGAAGCACTTCCCTATCATTGTTTCTTTATTTACAAATCTTAATTATTAAATTAGGTAGAATTTCTAAAAATTTCATTGGAACTCAATTTTAATCGTGCAGAAATAAGAAATATAGTATATGTAAAAGAAAAAGCTTTTTTCTGAACTATACACTTCAAGCATTTATATTAGTAACATGAAATATAAGAAAATTGAAATTCTTTCTACATTAACAAGAATACCCAGATAGCACAGTTATGTCTCAGAGATATCTCTGAGACATTTCACTGCAACATGTCTCAAAGATGTCTCACAAATGATTCTGAGATATCAAAATATCCGCGATTATTACAGCGAGACATTTTAGAGATATTTTTGAGATGTATTCCTGAGGTATTCCTGATATATTTGTGAGACATTTGTGAAATACATATGAAATAAATTAGAAACATGCTGGTTTATATTATACATAGGAATTAATAAAGTATTCAAAAGAAATATGTGATTTAATTTTACCCAAACTATAAGTTTATTTATTTAAGACAATTTTTTGAATTTTTATAAATGAAAAATAATGCAAATCACGCAGTAATCTTAAATAATAGATTAATGTGCAGTAGCATGGTACAATTTTAGGCAATCACAGCTAGTTTTTATTACGTATTATTATAGCCATACACACTCTTTCAAACTTGCCGCTATTCAAATATAAGACTGTATTTCGTTAACATAATTCTATGATTTGCCTGACTTCGATTTTTTTTCCTTTAGTATGAACGCTTTGATATCACGTGACGAATTTTATCTAAAGTTGTAAATTTAATGCGTAATAGTAGCGATCCATTTATAGGTGTAGTAGTGTAATCGATTCATTAATAAAGATCTCTTCATTTTAATGAACTTGCAGGTAAGCGCTTTAAAATCATAATGTACAAATTGCATTATATGTGTGTATAAATATATATAAATAAATAATTATCAGTATGTATAAATAGTAATATATTATAAATTCTTATTGTTATAAAGTACATTTACAATCTCTATACTAGTACCAAAATTATGTCCGTTTATCGTTATTGGTAGGATTAATTGTGCTACCTGGTTTAAGTTTATCCCTGTAAAGTAAATATATTCAAATTAATAATCTTAAGAATAAATATATGTATATATATAATTAATCTATTAGATAAAAAATTCTTTTACAAACATACATCTCTCTGTCATATCGCTGTTTGGTTTGTATAAACCACTTGTTGATTACAGCTATAATTTCTTTTTCTGTAACTGCAGAAAATTCTTGCTTCATTGCCTCTAAAAAAATAATTGTTTATAAATAAAGGAAAGCTCAACTCTTTTTTAGGCTACAACTAAGTATAATAGATGATGAACTTAACGCATAACTGTCCTATATAATAATAAATCCTTAAAAGATGTTTTTACTTTGGTTCCGTGCCAAGCAAATGATTGCGCTAAATTATTGCACATAACATGTCTCATAATATTTATTGTGAGATCATGAAAATCTTTTCCTCCATATTTTACAAATAACCTGACATGAAAGCAAAAGGAATTATGTACAATTTTTATAAGAACTATTAGCCAATATGAAGTAAGAGAAAGATTTATAGGTATGCATAATTAGAAATTTTACTAAAAGTTCATTATATTATTTCTTTTTACCATATTTTTGCTAAACTCCTTCTCTTGCAGGTCACATTCCAAGGTTTGTACATCTTCCTGCATCTTTAAAGGAAGAGAGTAATTATTTCCTCAAATATATTGTCTAATGTTCCTACATTATGCTTAACACCATTAGTGTTTTCTAATTGACTTAGTTTATCTTTAATTGAAGTTAATCTATGATTCATTTGCTTTAGTCACCTCAAAATTTCTGTCTTCAACTCTCTCTCTCTTTTTTTGTAGTCGATAATAGAAAAATAATACAAAACAATTTAAAATATTATTTAAATGAATTATTATTTAATTTGTAATGATTTTTTCCAGATTTATTTACCCTTGTCAGCAGTTACTATAGCTGTTAATGCTTTTATCTCCGCCACAATATCTGCAGAGCACACAGCTGATGATTGAGATAGATGTGAATGAGAAGATGAACCTGGATGATTATTGTTTGTAATATATGAGTTACAGATTTCAATTAAACTATTTTACAAAACATTACTTGTTTGTGGTTCATTCTTGTCCAACTTTAATTATTTATTTTTTTCTAATTTAGGTGCAACTGGTGGTAAAGGAAGATAGATGTTATCTACATCAAGGTCAGATTCACTGGAACAGGACATTTTCCTAGCTCTTTCGTGGCGTGTCCTTTTAATAAAATCAGTTTCAACTTAATCAAGCCATTGTTGTATGTGCCTTAAACAATGAATAAGAAAAATTGAGTATACTTTAAATCACGATTTTGTTTAATGATTAAGTTTATTTTAATTTAAATTATTCTTTATTTACAGATTTAAAGCTATACTTACTTGCTTCTCCAAATATGCGAATTACAGCAAGTATTATCCAATTTTCTCCAGGTAACTCTAATTGAGAAATTGTTTTTTTTATTTTAATGGTATTTGTATATGAGGGCCATTTACATTGTTCAGTGCCTATCAGCCAATTTGAAGGTACTAATTGGAGCCCATCATCAAATAGAACTATTGAATAAGCTTTCATTTTCTGTTACCTGCATATAATACTTGCATACAATAAAGATATTTATTATTAATTTGTAAAATATATGATTTCTAGAAATAAATTATGTGTGCATTATAGGGAAAACAATCAAATTATTTTCATACAGCATTTTCCACATTCTACATTTTATATTTTTGCAGGGCCAAATTTGAAACTCATTAATTTTCCTTACAACATGTATATTCAACTTCTTAGTCGCACGGAAATTGCTATACACTTCCAATTGGTACACATTTTCAACCAAGAAGGAATTTGGTCTTGTCTTGAGTTTCTAATAAATTTTCCACTATTATTATGGTATTGTTATTAAGACATATACAACTATCTCTGGAGTTATTTACATTTATTTCAATATTGTTTTGTTTCAGGACAGTGTATTGAACACTATGGCTAATTTTATTGATTGTCGGTCCTCTACTGTGAGATTTGTTGATATTAATATCTTCACTATTAATTATTTCAACTTGGACAGGTAATCCAACATTTTCAATTTCCGCTTGTCTCATAACAAGCTATTGTAATGGTAAGTTACGTTTTCTTATTAATTTTTTTATTGCAGTCATATGATTTTCAAATGGGAATGTGCTAAATGTATCTAGCGGACCATATCTTTTAACATCTTCAGTTAAATGTAACAGACCGTGAAAACTAAACGAAAGATTTGCGGACCATATATTCGTTTAGAACAATTCAAGAAATACTCCATCAATTTTTGAGCCCAATTAATGTACTCTTCCTTCATGGATAGCTCAGGACTACAGAGGATTGTTGTGGCAATGTGCAAAGTCATAAAATTGATGTAAATATTCTTCCTTTTAATATTCTTTAACACTATTGGTCCCGTATATAAAATAAATTGCCGAAATTCAGCTGCCTTCCATTGTTTTACGTCCTTTAGAGAGCGAGGTCTCCTTGCAAAATCCTTGGGCACACTCTTTCTCAAAGACAAAAGAGATCTTGATACTTGATTTTGCGATTCTGAAGAAAGCCTTATCCTGTATGTCCTTCGGTCCAAAGTAAGATTAATCTTTTCATTACACCTAGGCAAATCAGATGCATATAATCTAAAGGTGCATTAGACACTAATCCAAAATTTGGGATTTCAGTTAAAACTGTTCTCCTTAACTGAAAATTGCTATATTTGCAAAGACGAAAATCTCCATCTGTTCTCAATTCGTCTTTAATTTAATAGGTAACCCATCTATATTCATGGAAACATCCAACTCTGTCATTTTTTCTACTTGACATTTATTTTTATGAATTTTCTAGTCCCTTTTTAAATCCAAAATGAACGTATTTACCCGGATTTATTGTAACGATGTCAGTTGTCCGGGGAGTTTTTAAAACAGTTCGGGCATCTTTTGGTAATGGAAAATTGGTAAATTTATTCAATATAATAAGGAGATTAGAAAATGCCTTATATGAAATGTTGGAGTTAATGGCCCAGTTTGATAAACCTTTCATAAAGTTTTGTAATTGAGATTCATTATTAACATTTTCAAGATTTTTAAAATTATTAGATGAATCTGATGTTGTGGAATGAAAGGTGATATCATTAATATATGTTTCTTTAAATGAATCAAAATCATTATTTAACTCTTCTTCATTTTCAGAAACATTTAAACGCTCAGCAGTATTTACAATATTTTCTACTTCTCCTTCAGAAACATGATCGACATTTGTCACTGATGAGTAATTATTTTTAATAGAAAATAGATCTTCCTCATCCTCTGGAGTGTTTTCAAAGTCGCGGCTCTCCAAATTAATTAAGTCGAAATCCGTTTTTCTTTTTATAATTCGTTGAATTTGACGAGCACTCAACATTTGCTTTCGCTTCATCATTGCGACTAAAATAGTAATGAAAAGAGTTCACACACTCACACACACACACACACACACACACGCGCGCGCGCACACACGCACACGCACGCACGCACGCACACAAAAGTATGTTATTTAATTCTTTTAAACATTAGATAAAGGTTTATCAAATTTTAAAATTGTTAAGTCACAGAAATGATATAAACAATGTATAGCAAGTAATTTTTACATAAATTAATTTCAATTGATGATTTAATAAAAACAAAATAAAAAGAACAAATAATTGTCGAATTTTTATAATATAAATTTAATATAAAATAAATAAAATAAATTTATAAAAACTTTTCTTTTTAGTTTTTATTATTGTAGTCTCCTAAAGTGCATGTTCAAAGATTTATACTTAATTGTTTATAATGAAAATAAGAATTCAATTTTGCCAATAAAATTTTCTTTAGAATTAATAACTTTTCAATAAACTAATATTTTTAATTATATTGTATTAACAAAATAATTTAAACTTTTAAGTAATTAAAATAGTATAGTTAACATTGGCCTAATTGTAATTGAAGAGTGTGAATTTATAAGCTACATAAAAGCTAAATCAAGAAGTTTAAATACAGTAATCAATGATAATAATTGACATTTAACCCTTTCGCTACTACGAGCGACTATAGTCGCTCCCGCTAAAGATGTCGCGTAATTGTATATATGATAAGCGCCTGCAGTTGC
Source organism: Sclerodermus sp. 'alternatusi' (assembly GCA_037305995.1). NCBI lineage: Eukaryota > Metazoa > Arthropoda > Insecta > Hymenoptera > Bethylidae > Sclerodermus > Sclerodermus sp. 'alternatusi'. The sequence continues at coordinate 47,382 of JBBEEM010000037.1, forward strand.
TATGCACAGATTATCTCACTCTGGACATGCTGCGTGAGTCTTTCGTTTTGCATCATTTGTTTTTTACGGGTTTCAATAATAAACCAAATGCCTCGATCATCAATCTTACGACATCGGCACGAACGGTCTGTGCGAATTACGTTAGTACTTACTGCAGGAATATAATAAATTTAAGTTTTCTTCCAAGAACATATAAAAAAGTATGTTTTATCGTTTGCCAAATTTGGGTAGCTCTATTGAGATTAATTATTTATAAACAGATTTTATCCGCCCCTCAAAAAGATGTCGAATAACAGAAAAAGACGAATTGACATAAATCAGAATTTTTTGGATCTGTCAGAAGATGAGCAAATAAATTCAAATTTGATACGGGAAAGACGCACCCAAAATTGTAAAAAATTTCGGCAAATCATATCCAGCACGTCTGAATACGAAGAAGATGCTTCAACGGAATCTGGCAGAAATCTCACAGAAATTACATGGACGAAAGAATTATTCCGGCCAACTATTAATAAGTTTAGTTCCAAACATTCGGGAATAAAAGCATGGATTAGTTATTCAGCATCGATTTTAGAGTTTTTTCAATTATTTTGTTCTGAAAACTTTATAAATTTCATTGTCAGCACAACACACGATTATCGGAATAACCTTGATGAGAATACTAATAACGTAAATTATCAAAGCACTTCTGTCCCTGAGATGTATTGCTTTCTCGCCGTCAAATTATTAATGTCGCAAATAATCGCCGTAAATTATAAATAAAAAACTGACATGTTCTGAGTACTGGTCTAACGACACATATTGTTGAAGAGCAACATTTTTGGAGAAGTTATGAGTAGGGATAGATTTCTATATTTGTTAAAAATCTTACATTTTAACACAAATAATGTAACTGCGGATACTGACAAATTATATAAAATACGGGAAATTTGCGATAAGCTCCGACAAAGTTTTCAGCAGGCGTTTTATCCATTCGAAAACCTTTGTATTGATGAAAGTCTACTTCTTTACAAAGGCAGATTATCGTTCAAACAATACATTCCTTCCAAGAGAAATAGATTTGGAATTAAATCCTTCATTTTGTGTGATACCCATTCTGGGTTTGTGCAAGATTTTATTATTTATAATGGATCACTGACTATAGTAAACATTGAAAATGAATTTATCGGAAAATCGGGCAATATAGTAATGGAATTATTAAAACCTTACTTAGGTAAAGGCCACACATTATACGTGGATAATTGGTATACTAGCCCGGCACTTTTCATTCTTTTACATAAAAACGCAACTAACGCATGTGGAACTGTCCGAAAAAGACGAAAAGGCATGCCGATTTTCCAGGATAAATTAAAAACTGGTGAAGCGAGTTTCCGCTCTTCTAAGCATTTACTAGCAATGAAATGGTGTGGCAAGAGGGAAGTGTATATGCTATCTTCTTGCCACAATCATGAATTTGTTAATACAAAACTTCATTACCGAACGCAAGAAATGATAAAGAAACCAAAGTGTGTTGTCGACTACAATCGTTTGATGGGAAGTGTGGATAAAGCAGATATGGTTATTAGCACCATACACTCCCAACGCAAATCCTTGAAGTGGTATAAAAAATATTTCTTCCATTTAATCGATATGTGCGTTTGGAACGCTTTTTGCCTGTACAAATTAAAAACTAGCAAACAAATCTCTATGGCAAAATTTCACCTGGAGTTAATTCGGCAACTTTTACATCATTATTTATCAAACTATAAGAAAAATGTCGAAAAGAAATCAGGACAAACGAATCCGCTTCGCTTGACTGGAAGGCACTTCATGTCGCTGTACACAAATGAATCAACAAAACGTAAGAACCCGTTGCGAAAGTGTGTAGTCTGTACTAAAAATGATAAGAGGAGGGAATCGCGATATCAATGTAAGATTTGTGATGTTGGCCTATGCGCAACACCGTGTTTTGAAAAATACCACACGCAGTATCATTATTAAAATCAATTCTAATCATACGCTTATATCATGTTGTATAATATTATTATATTGTGTAATATCATTTGATCTCAGTAATTAAAAGTGTGCATGTTAATAAATTATAAATACTCTATAAATACTCTGTTTTGAAACAAGTTTTCTCGTCGAAAGCACCAGCCAAGAACGCAGGTTACAATAAGGCGTTGATGCGACCGCTGCGATCGGTTGCGTGCACCGTGCACTGTTTCGGTGTAGCGCGCCGTACTGCGGGAGTACCGCGGCGGAGATCCGCCCCGTAGCGAAAGGGTTAAGTAATATTATAAATACGTAATTTTCTATCTTTATTTATTCAAAATTGGTTTTATTGTAATTTTCATATAAATAACAAAGCATGTTTAAGAAAAGGTCAATAGAAACAGACAATGTTAAGAAAATACAAAAAGATTTTTCCCAGCAAACAATGGAAAGAGGTAGTCTGAAGAAGGTATCTTAAAGTTATTGCTTTTACATAATGATATATTAAAGTTAAAATTTTTTTATATCATTAAAATTATGAAAAGTTACAGATTTCTATCAAGCGAGATATCAAACTGATAATTTTAAGGAATTATTTTTTAAACGTTATTACTGTTAGATTTTGAAACACATGTACTTTCCATTCTGGCTGGGTTTATACAGGGTGTAACAAAACAATCGCACTTCCTTAAAGGGGGTGGTTCCTGACGCTATTCTAAGAACTTTTTCCTTATGCCATTTTTTAATCTAAACCATAATTTTCCAGATATTCAATGATAAAGATGCCATTATATAGACAGAGTCACTCCGATAGTTGAAGTGAGATAGCATTTCTCTGTCTCACTTCAATTATCTGTCTGTCTTTTTTGAACTAATAGTATTTATATTATTGAATATTTCGAAAATTAAGCTTTAAATTAAACAATCGCAAGAGGAAAAAGTTCTTAGAATACCGTGAGGAATCACCCCCTTTAAGGAAGTGCGGTCGTTTTGTAACACCCCACAGATTTTCTTAGAATGCTTTTAATATAAAATATTACTTGATTCATTTCGTAAACCTATATTCAATTTTTCAGAAAGTGGATCACTTTTATTGCCAGTTGCAGAATCTACTTTAATTGATGAAAATATTGCAGTTTCTCAAGAAGATAATGATTAAGGGAGTGATTTTCATCCATCAGAATACTCAAACTCTTCAAATAATGATTCTTATAAATGTACTAATTATAATTTGTCTAAAAGTGGAATAGCTGATAATAGTTTAAATATTACACAACAAGTGAATTTATCAAATATTGATACAGGCTGTGATAACACTAACCTTACTGTTCCATGTTCTGACAAAGAGGAAATTATACATGTGTCTTTACTGTAAACAATTACAATCACAATTGCCTAGGCATTTAGAGTTAAAGCACAAGAATGAAGAAAATATACAAAAATTTTGTCACCTTCCTAAAGGTAAAACTATTATTATTAAGTTTTTGAGGGAAATTCTTTAAATGTAATATTACTTAATACTACTGTTAGGTAATCCTGAGCGAAAAAGAATAATTGACAGAATAAAAAAAGAAGGAAACTTATTGCATAATACTAATTCCTCATTTAATTTAGAATTTTTAATGGTAACTCGACGTCCAAGTGAAAAGTTGAGGAGGAAAGCCACTGATTTTATTACATGCGTAAAATGTAAGGGTGCATATACTACTAATAATTTGCGACATCATTTTAAGAACTATAATGAACATTTAATGATAAAAAACCGAAGATGTATCAAAGTACTTGGCCGAAGCGTTGAATGTAGAATGCATAGTTGTGTCCATTCAATAATGAGAAGACTAATATTTTCGATTCTGAGAGAAACTAACATTACACGGCCTATTCGATATGATCAACTTCATATTTCTTATGGCAATAAGATGGCAAACAAATATCGCTTGAAACCTTAGTGCGTCATGATAAGAGTGAAGCTGAGATTGCTAGGACGTTTATTATTAGCGGTTAAAAAAATTGATAATTCTGTAACTGATTTTGCTACGATATACAATCCTACTAAATATGACAACACTATCAAAGCTGTTCAAAAAATTGCTCAATTTAATGAAGAAACCCGAATATATAAGACGTCTTCTGTAGCCTCGACTTTAGACATTCTGTTAAAACAAGTTGGGCAAATATTGAGAAGTATGTATATCAGAAGTGACGAAAATAAAGAAGAAAATCATGTAGAAAGGTTTTTAAAATTATTAGATGAAGATTACTCCGTTACTGCTAATAAAAATGTTCAAGAAACACAAATACAACATAAACGCCATAAAAAAAAAAGATTTTAACATCTACGGAAGCTATTAAAAAATTAAATAATTTTTTAAAAGAGCAAAGGCAATATGCTTTTAATTATATAAAAAAATGGATTCTGCTTATAAATTAAAATTAACGGAAACGACTCTAAACTCCATTCAAGTTTATAATTGTCGTAAAGCAGGAGAATTAGAAAGGATACTTATTCAAGATTTTAAAATTCTTTGAATAAATTTGTGCGTATAACTATTCGGGGAAAGTTCGGTAAAACAGTGCCCGTTTTACTTAATGAAAAAATGCAAAATTGCATTAATCTAATTCTTCGTTATAGACATGAGGCAAATGTAAAATTTAACAATCCATATATTTTTGGTATGCCTTCTGTTGATAAGAAATGTTATCGATATTTAAGAGCTTGCCTTTTGATGAGAAAATTTGCTAGCAATTCTGGTATTAAGTTTCCAGAAACTTTAAGAGGTACACTTTTGCGACAACATATTGCGACAAAATGCATCAGTTTAGAAATTAATGACAACGAAGTAAGGGATCTTGCAAATTTTATGGATCATGCTGATGAAATACATAAGAAGCATTATCGACAATCTGTAGTAGAAAGGGATTTGGCAATATCAAGACTCTTAAATTATGCACAAGGAGAATCGTCCGATAGTGAAGATGAAACTGATAAAAGTGAATCTGACAGCGAAAACAGTTTAAATATTGCATCAACGTCGAAAACCACAACAAACGGTGTAGAAACAGATGCAGTGATTTCATCAAAAAAACGTAAATTTGAAGAAAATAAAAAAAAATGAGTACAGTAAAGGTATGTTTAGCATATGGCCTTTATACACCAGTATATCACTATTAAATTGTTATAACTCTGGAGGCATATGTCTTTAGCTTTTCCTATGAAAAATACAACGAATCGATCTAAATCCCACTTTTCGAGATATTTGTTTAAAAAGTGAAAACTAGTTATAGGCTCACTCTCTTTGTAATTCCTACTTTTATTAAGTTTCTCTGTTTCTCACTAAAACACCTCATGCATATCTACATGCAGATGAACATACAGAGTATAACAATGGCATATTCTATAAAATTAAAGAGTTGTTGAAGGAGTGATTCTAAAACAATTTATCCTTTACCACTTTTTAATCCGAGGTTTAATTTTCAAGATATTTAATGATAAAATTACTATTAGACAGAGACAGATAGATAGTTGAAGTGAGATAACACAACTCTATCTTACTTCAGTTATTTATCTGCCTCTATCTAATTAATAGTAACTTTATCATTGAATATCTTGAAAATTAAGCCTCGCATCAAAAAATGGTAAAGGAAAGATTGTTTTAAAATCACTCCCTCCATAACCTCATAAATAAATGGATTATGTCATTGTTACATCCTGTATAAACTTTAATTAATATATTAATAATATAATAATGTAAAATAATGCTTCGGTTTTGTTTTCAGATTCTCTCTTTGGACATAAAAGGAAAAACTAAAAAAAAAATCAAATGGAGTGTAGAAGAACGTAAAATTGTTCTTACAGAATTTAAAAATCATCTAATAAATAAAAAGTTACCATCCTCTTTTGAAATTAATGAACTAAAAACGAAAAATTCATTATTGACATTATAGAACAAATGCACAAAATTACGTCTCAGTTTTTTAATCAAACACTTAAAACTTAATCTTGAATTCATTGCACAGGGTGTTACAAAACGACTGCGCTTCCTTAAAGAGACAGGTTCCCGAGGTTATTCTAAGAACTTTTCGTTGTTAGCATCTTTTGATTTAAAGCTTTATTTTCAAGATATTCAATGGTAAAGATGCCACTAGTAAGATAGAGACACTCCGATAGTTAAAGCAAAATAGATTGGTGCCACCTCGCTTCAACTATCGCAGTGTCTCTGTCTAACTAGTGTGGTATCTTTATCATTGAATATCTCGAAAATGAAGCTTCAAACCAACAAATGCCAACAGAAAAAAGTTCTTAGAATAACCTCAGGAACTACCACTCAAAAAATGTCCCGTTTTTTCCCAGACACCCTGTATAATTTAATTTACATATATCATATAACGGCAGATTTGACAACATCAAATGTACAGTTATATATGGCAGCTTTGGAAACTGGGTTGCGAGTTGCGCCAAGTGTGCAGGGTGCTGCACAATTGCCACATTTCCTTTCAAAGGATTACTGAAGGTAAATGGAAAGAAAAAATCTTTTTCCACTTTTCTACTTGGATCTTAATTTAATTCTAAAGATATTATATTAGTTGGATAATGAAGGACAGACGATTGAAACTAGAAAGAAGGTTCTTTCTTTTTGACGAAGATACCTTAAACATGCTCAGACTAAACATGACTCTCTTGCGCCACTCATTCAAAGGTAAGATTCAGATTATTTTCAAGTTTCAATTACTAAAGCTCTCAGACAGTTTAAAATGATAGTAGAAAAGTATAAAGAAAAATACTTCTAAATTTTTTATTTTAGAATAAAAGTTTTAAGATAATTTGGAAATCTGCTAGAACCTTATCAGTAGTGCCAGCTTGTATCAAATTTACATAACTTTAAAATTAATCGAAACCAGAAAAAAAGAATTTGTAAAGAAAGAATGTGTTCAAATGTGTATTTATAAACTTACATGTTTGCGGGAGCTCTCCATAAACTTTTAGTTTCCAAGCTTCCCCTCAGCTGCATACTTTAATATCACATCAGCCTTCAAATCTTGAAAATCACTTAGGTCCAGCAAAACGATGTCATCGTTTTCTATCCACACTCTATTACAAAGTTTGTCTCTCATAATGCGTAGACCCTTCGCTCCATCAAAGCACATGACTTTCAGTCTACAGTTACCTAATATCTAGGTCATTCGTACATACTCTGTAGGATATATAAAACATGTTGAATATATCAAATTTACATACACTAGTCACATCTTCAAAATCTATTCAATGAATTATTAAACTTTACCTTCTCCATCCTCCTTGAAAATTCTCTTTTCTTGGTTTTATCCTGGTTATTTCCTCTCCACCTGTTCTTACAACCTTTCCCTATAATGGTAAAAGAAAGAATATGTAAAAAATTGTCGGCATATTTTTGTTCAAAAGAGATTGAGCTACTACAAATACTTAGAAATAAATTTATACACAAAAGACTCGAGTGCAAGAAATGTTTATGTTTCAGCTAACACGAGATTGAGGTTAGAAATATATCTAACCACAAACATTGTTCTCTTTAATTTATTTACTAGTAAATCAGTTTTTCCATAAGGATGATGAAATTAATCATGCATTTTGTTGTTTTAGTTACCATTATTTTTCGGCATTATTCCTTCCTTTGAATAGTATGAATACGTCCATTACGAGCAAGAGACACCTACTGCCAGAATATTCTTAACGGATATGGAATAAAGATTAAATGTTAAATGTAGGTTAGTCATTTTTTTAATAAAATATTTAATAGAATTTTTTGAATATTTTTCAACTGCACTTGCCTCTAACCTTAATCTACGCTGTCAAACAAAGAAGAGAGTATTCTGTGAGAGAGCGATTATTGGTTGGCTGGCGTAAAGAGAAACTATGAATTTCCTTGCTAAACATTCGGCGCACGCATCGATAAAATGTTTTTTTGCAATTTAAAAAATCTGTTATAAAAATTCGAAAGTATCAGCTTAATCGATGAAGATTCGCTGAACGCATTAGACTTTATTTCACTCCAATAAGGCGTGAGAGAAATGCGGAAGATCAAAAAGCGTAATGAGAGGCAAAACAAATAATAAAGCAATAGTTAGTTAACTGGCATTCGAAACGGAGTCTGTCTGTATCATTTTAATTCTTACTTATGTCTTTCATTTTCACTCATATAATCGATAGGCTATTTCTCTCTTTATTTCAGAGCATAACAATAAATATACATATACATTGTTTATTTATTCGATGAACTCCTAAATTAATGCTTACTCTATTTTGTGAAGTCATTATTGATGTTTCAGCAACTATAAAACATTTACAATTTTGCTTAATTTATTCATATTTCTTCAAAATTTTATTGAATGTTTTATTACCGGTTTTGCTTCTCCTTACGCTTTTCGTTTTACATAATTACAATTTTACATAATTGGGATTTTACATAATTCGAACGAATTTGTGAAAATATCCGAAAATGATAAAATCAGCCGTAGAGTTGTCTCTGTTCGGATATCGGCACATTTCATCAGTGCCACGTGGCAGGATCAGCGCCCCGGAAAAGTGCGAAATTACCGGCTCTGATCCGCACCAAGGAGCAGAAGAGGAACAGATTACCCATCAATATCCATAATGTTGTCTCAAAGATAGGTCGTGCGAACGCTGAGAAAGACCGACGAACCGAAGGAAAGCCGAACTTGCGTTCACTTGGTCAGTTGGATATCTCGTACTCGATTAATACGAATATTTTGTAACAACCTAACTAAGTATGACCATATTGTTGTATGCCCGGATGTCTCATGTGAGTACGACAATATCATTTTTTTTGGTTCGTCGCCCATCCGTCCAAGAGGACAACCCTCTCGTCGGATTTCGGTGTCTCGTTTTGTTGTCGGGTGTTGCGAGATTGTGCGTTACGTTGGTTTTGGTCGTTTTATGGTTAACGAGAGTTTTATGGTATTGAAGAGTTTAGTGTATAGTTTTGATAGGATTGAGTGGAGTTCAGCGGAAACCCGCAGACGTTGCGAAGTTGAATATTGTCTCCCTCAGGTCAGTTATTTTGGGTTGTGTAGTGTTGCGAATGTATGTGCGGTGATGAAACCTACGTTTGGGCATGCAACATTACACTCTTAACGTTAACCTTTATTTAATTTAGAAGTATAAAGAAAATTGTTAATTTACTTTAATCTAACAGTGTTCATATTATTAAACTTCTGCAATATCAGCTATATTAGATCCAGGATCCGCGGTAAGGTTGACTAACTCTAACTGAACTTAATGAAATTAGTACGTATTTTTTCCTTAAAGTAACCTTTAAATTAAATAAAAAACTGTGCTTGCGTATTTTTGCCTATTGGAATGTTATTAAGTATATTGTAAACGACTATTGATGAAATTTATTAATATCGGTAATTACATAAAGATTCGGCGGAACATTTAAAAGCTTATTTTACAATTCGCATATAATAAAATACCAAAATGAAATAATTTGGGTAGTTTTTATTTCTTTTTGTAATGGTTTTGCTATTTTAGTTATTTTATAATCTTATGATGTTTAAATAATTTGAATATTAATTATATATGTTTATCTTGTACGGGGTGTAACATTCATATATACTATAAATTTAAGGATTTGTAGAGATAGTAATTCTAATTTATTAATTTATATATTTTAAATTATTAATTTTTATTAAATTAACATTGAATATCTTAAAAATTAAGCTTCGGATCAGAAAGTGGTGAATGAATTCCAAATCTTTATATGCTTTCAGCCGAGCTATCTAATTTTTTCTATTTCTTCTTGATTTTGCCCACTGTACGCCATCTCCACGTTACAGGGAACTATATTCAGTGGTCTCCTACAATGCGTTTGAGAATGTGACTACCGAATGTAGCGCACCCTGACGTCAGAGACGACTTTATTGTTCTAACCTATTTATATATTCACATATACATATAATACATTATATAAAGTATTACATATTATGCTATATATAATATTTTACATATATTACGTATTATATTATATTACAATGTAATATATTAATATTAAATATATGGCCTTTTACGAATGTAGCTCCGCCCATCTGCTTAACGTTTTCTGATTGGGCATTCCGAATAGCACATCTTATACGTATGAATATAATTGTGTCTGAATCTTAGACAATACATACTGGACCCTATATAAGCTCAGTTGCAGGGCTGAGAACTTCAGTATCAGTTGGTACTTGCTCGTGAAGACATAGCTTAAGGGATATCGAGTTTACTGTTTTAATAAAAACGTTAAATATAATTTGGGGTTTTTAATTGTGTTTTAATAGTGTTGTGTTTTAACTTGCTATTTTAATAATTAACAATGAGTGTCAATGATAAGTTGAAATATGTTCAAGAGTATCAATTTCCATATTGCAATGATTTGTCTAAATATGAGACAGTATTAAAAATCGGTGAAGGAACCTACGGGTAAGTTCTTCGCCTGTAATATAAAAATGTTTTTTTTTTTTTTTTTAGTTTTTAATGTGGAGTATTATGGTAAGATTGCTTAATTTGTAGCATATAGGAAAATTAACAAAACTTATTGTGAGTGATGCCCGTTTGTACACGAGCCTGATTCTACACAAACAGAGTGTACTCTGTACTTACCGACAGGTTCATGACATATTTTATAATTCAAATTAATTTTATATATAACTTTATGCTTTTATGTATTTTGAGTTAAATAACTCATTTATTTTGGTAATAAGTCTGATTGACGGCCAAGAGAAGTAATGAAAAACTTAGGTAAATCATTATTTAAATTATAATTATAACGTCAGAATTAGGTTAGAAGTAGTTACCAGGTGGTGTGTGTTGCTACTCGTATACATTGTTCAATGTGTAAGGTGGAAAATTTATAGATAAATTCTTCACAATTGAGATATGAAAATGCATTAATTTTTAATCTAAATAGAAGACTCTTTATCTAAGTAGATGAATTATTAAATTCCAAATACATAAACGCGTTCTCTAATTAAATAGATAATTAAATCGAATTATATAATTTATCGGTAAGGTACAAACGGTCTGTGTAGAATGGGGCTTGTGTAGAAACGAGGCATTCGTTGATCAAATCAGGAGGCACTGTGATGACCAAAACAAAAGGTTTTAAATATCGTTGTATGGTCAGTTGAGGATGTTCTTAAAAAGTACGATTTAGGCGCTTTGCATTACTTAAACAACCTTCCCCTAATTTTTTAAATTAAGTTAATTCCCGAAACTAATTGAGGATGCTATATTACAGCCTATTCAAGTTGTATTACAACCGTGTGTTTGTATATTCATTATTTTTAATTTACGCATTCATTTTTTAGGGAGGTATTTAAAGCTAAAGCAAAAGTAAATGATGAGATATTTGTTGCTGTGAAGAGAGTAATAATAAATAATGGAAAAGAAGGGGTTTGTGTAATTTTTTACTAAATGCTTTTAAAATGAGCCTTATTATTTTTAAACATTTAATAATTTTACTTTTTAATTAATCTTATAGTTCCCATTAAATGTATTGCGAGAAATAAAGATATTGCAAGCCTTGAAACATAAAAATGTTGTAAATCTTATTGAGATATGCAGTAAAAGCGGTATTTATTATTATTTTCTAAATTCTGATTAGTACGCTCTATGCTTATAATACAATAAAACTCTTATTATTTTTCAGATTTATTACAAAAACATGCGTCAACAAACTTTTACCTTATATTTGAATTTTGTGACCATGACCTTTCAGGATTATTGAACAATAAAAAACTACAATTTCCCTTGGCTGTAATAAAGAAAATTATGCAACAATTATTAAATGGATTATATTTTATACATTTTAGTAAGGTATATTTATTTATCCATATTTCTTTATTTATCCTCACTGTAATTTAAATGGGGCTTTAATACTAATTAATGTTTATTTCTTTATAGATTCTGCATAGAGATATTAAGCCAGCTAATACACTCTTAACAAAAGATGGAATTTTAAAACTGGCAGATTTTGGATTATCCCGTGCTTTTAGTACAAGTAAAATTGATAAACCTAATAATTTCAGCCATACAGTTGTAACATTATGGTACAGATCGCCGGAATTATTACTTGGAGATAAAAATTATGGTCCACCTATTGACTTATGGAGTTGTGGATGTATATTGTATGAACTGTGTTCTAGGTATAATTATTATTTTGCATTAGAAATACTTTTATTATTAAATTCTTTATAATAAAACAAAGATAACATATTGATGACCTCACTTGCCTTCAGATTTATCGCAATGCCAGGAAACACGGAACAAGGACAGTTGAAATTAATATCTAAACTCTGTGGTTCAATAACAACTAAAGTTTGGCCTGATGTAGAAAATTGTCCGTTATTTAAAGCAATGAATTTGCCAAAACGTTTTCCAAGAATGGTAAGTTCATATAAAATTATGTTTCAATTGTAAAATAAATGAAATGTGTGTGTGTGTGTGTGATGTAATTTTATAACAATTAATACTCTTTATAGGTAAAAGGGAAATTAAGAGAATATCAGAAAGATCCACATGCCTCTGACTTACTTGACAAACTTTTAACTCTTGACCCAACCAAAAGATATGATGCAGATTCAGCATTGAATCATAAATTTTTCTGGACTGATCCAATGCCATGTGATTTGAAAGTGTGGTTATCACAGCTTGATCAAAGTATGTTTGACTATACTGAAAAAGAAAAACATCTGAAAGACAGACTCCATTTGCAACATCATGTACCAAGCAGACGAGTTAACAATAGTATGGAGGATAGTGGATTTCAAGATCATATATTCTAGCAAGATCATTTTTTCTGGCTTTTAAATAATGTAAATATATATACGCTTTTGTATAAACCTGTTAAAATAATTTCACAATAAATCTTATTAAATTTCTAAACTTGCGTTATTTTACTATTATTACTTTTTACTATTAATGTGAGAACAAATAAAACATTATATAAAAAAGTGTTTTTAAACCGTTGTATTAGTATGTAAATATTGGACATGGTGAATGCATTATTTTAACAATTTGCATTTGTGATGTAACAGGCGAATTTGGTCTACAAGGTCGGGTGAAACTCTGTTCGTTCTGTTATTAATTCTGTCCTCTTACATTCTTTTGATCAGGCTCGTCGATCGGCCTTTTTCTTCTTCGTGTATGCATACTCAAAGACTTGATTTATTCGTGGATACGTCACTCAATATTCACGGATCTCTATCCTTATTATATACACTATTGAGCTAGCGTGGACAGTGCAGCAATAGAAAACAACAGACATGGATATGGAAACATATTTCAAGAAACAATTATCGTATACTTTGATTGGAAATTGGAAGAAATGTGAACCTGTGAAATGTGAACAAAAAAAATGTTTTAAAAATTAATTAATTTCTTGATCAATCACAAGTCCAAAACGGAAAACGAAACTTTGCTTCACTTTTCTATCATTCAAGGCCAGTAACTTTATTTCTTAAACGATCGTGACACAGAGCTGTAAATATTCTCAAAGGCATGTGTTGACGCCACAATCTGGAAGGGATTGACATTGCCCATCTAATTTTTCGAATAGCGTTTGGAGCCAATCCTCAAAAAATGTGTTATTTATCTATTATTTGTTAGATGATGAAAACTTTTTATTTTATTTACGCGAAATAATTATTTTTATCAAGTTATTAATAAATCAAAATGAATAAAATATTAATTTAATTAAAAATTATTTAATAGGAGTAATGCCCGTTTGCACACAGACCGATTGCGCACAGCCCGTTTGCCCACGGACCTATTGCCCACGGACCGTTTGCGCACAAGTCGAATTAGCCCACGTCCCTTTTGCACAAAAAATTCTGTGCTTACCGACAATATATCTGCAAATTTTTTAGTTGAAATCTGTATTCTTTCAGTTCAGAGGGCGTTTTATTTAAATATAATGTCTGTGAGGTTACGTGTTTTGGTAAATTGTGTTTTGTCAATACTTTAAATTGATCAGAAATATTTTCATATGTGAAGTGAATTTTTTAAGTATTACTTTGGAAACTTTACAGTGTATTATATTAATAAAATGACTCTAATACTTTTCAATGAATGATTTAAACAAAAATATATAAAGAGTGAAATATTTTAATTCCATATTCTTGTGGTAAATTTTTCAAGCAGTTTTTTAATAATATGTTTAAAAGTTCTAATTATTAAGATCTTTACATTATTGAAATTTTTTATAAAAATATTTGTAATGTGTTAATAGTGTGCATAACATTAATGTGCTTTCAGGTAGAAATGCAGTGACAACTTGTTAAATTTATATCATGAAATTAATAAAAAATAATTCATTATGTAGATTTTATTCTCAGTTATTAATTGGTAAGTTTATTTTAATATATAAAATTCATTCATGTTTTAGTATTTTTATTAATCCTTTCTTTTGTTAATTGATATTCTTATTTACATATTTATGGGAAAGCTCATGCCAAAAGCTTTTTTATTCAATAGCTGAATCTTTAATTGTTCTTATCTAATGCGACACTTGATATTACGATTGAACAAAGGAAATCCATTATTAACATTTGATTCAAGAGGATTGAGGAACTTTCTATTTATGAATGGTAAGATTATTTAAAGTAGACAATTCATTAATGCTGCAACTCTTTATTCGTCCTCTTTTTTTTTTATTCTATGTTCTTATTTTTATTTCTATTAAAATGTTGATCCCATTAGTTTTCGTGCTCAATAGCAGTAGCTCGAACGCTGCTTCTTTAATGGAATATATGAAATGACGGGTGACAGATGGTTAAAACTTCTTAGTTAAATGTGAAAAGTAAAAGCATCAAAAACTTTTGATTTCAGGTAAAGTGAATAACTTTTTAATTAAAAGAGGTAAATCAATATTTATGGATGCAATTCATTCATGTTTAATACTTTTATTAATCTGTCTTGTGTTAATTAACATTTTTATTTCTATTTTTATAGGAACATGTATGCTATTAGCGGTAGTGCTAATCTGGAGATTCTCAAATCCTGCTACTCTAATTGGATACAATTGATGACAGATGACACAAAGGAAAGGATGAAAAACTTTTGATTCATGGTAACACGAAGATCTTTTTAGTTAAAAGTGGTAAGTTTGTTTTAAAGGGTATAACTCATTCAGGTTTTAATTCTTATATTAATCTCTCTTTTGTTCATTAAAATTCTTCTTTCTATTTTTTTAGGGAAATGTATTCCTTTAGCTGCTGCTTTCAGCTGGAGATGCTCGAATGCTGCTACTCTAATGTGATCAATTGATGACGGATGACAGAAAGGAAAGGATGAAAAACTTTCGATTCATGGTAACACAATGAACTTTTTAGTGAAATGTTATAAATTAATTTTCATGTATATAACTCTTTCATGTTTAGCACTTTTATTAATCGTTTTTTGCTAATTAACATTATTTTTGGATTTTTGTAGAAAAATGTATGGTTCTTGTTGTTCTGTTCATCTAAAGAAGCTCGATTATTGTTTTTTACAAATCAAAATGCTTACTCCATATGTATATATTTTAATATGTCTATTACTTTTTGTAAAATGTACAGTGAATAAAGGTTTTCATGTAATATTTTTAAATAAATTTATAGTAATATTAAATTGTAAACTTGTCTATTCGATTTAAAATTTTCTAATGATATTAGCATAATATCAGTAGATAGTTATCAAGACATAGTTCAACTTTTTGAATATAATAGAGTATTTTCTAGGACATAGTATAAAAGTTTTTGTATGGTAAATTAGTTTTTAGGACATATTTATTTTTGGAACACAAGAACCTATCATTCATGACTTAACATATAAACTTATATACAGTAAGGTAGTTTTCAAGACAAAATAATTTAGTCCAGATAGTGATTAGTTATTTATTTATTAATTAAAAAGTTCTTGTGGATTTCCTGTAATTAAGAAAATAAAGAATATTATGTTCTTTAACCCATTAATAAAGATTGTAATTTTGTATTAATATAATTTCATTAATAAAGTGTATATTCGGTATACAATGTTCATTTTTATTTCTACATCATATACCTATTTATTATATTAGATGCATTTCATGTATATTATTATATTATATGATATTATTCATCGTCCTTGTAAAAGTAATTAAGTCATTCTGTAATAACAAACTAAAGAGAAAAATTGTTATTTCCTTAAAAGAGAACTATAAAATAATTAGATAATAAAAAATTCACTATTATATTAAAGTAATACTTAAATAATAAAGACAATGGTCAAAGTCCAATTTATTTATTAAAATATTGTTTTTAAAGAACATGCTTATAGGATTCATGTAAATTCTGAAAGTTTCATCTGTTACATATCATAGCTCACATTAATATAATAAAACTTATATTTTCAATTAATTAACTATTAATTTAACACTGGTGCAGCAAAAGTATATTTATGAAAATGAATTAGACAGTAACAGAAAAATAGAAACAAAATTAAATGCATAGAATATATAAAGCTGAATAATGGCATTACATTAAAATAAAATACAGTGAAATTATCTTACATAATCTTAATTTTATTTTACAAATGAAAGCTAATGAAATTACATAAAATTTTATTAATTACAAAGAAAATGTTTGCGTAACATGGCAAGTAAGAATAAATTAAAAATGTATTAATCCATTCTCACATAAAATTATCTTGTCGTTATTTCTCCACTTAGTCACTATAATTCAATTATAAACCAATTTATTATTCACTAAAAATCAAACACAAACACACCAATGAACTACATTTTATGAAATTTATGTTGAATTACAATAATATTCCTTAACTTTAATTAAAAATCACTAATAAAATACTTAAACCATTCTTAGAGTAAGAAGATTGAAATTTAACTATTAATGCGTATAAATTATCAAACGACCGTATAAAAGATATCACTGCACACACACGAAGCGTAAAATTTATTCGTACATGATATATCTCGAGAAAATAAGGTTAACTAATTAGAGGAAATTACGGTTTATCAGTTAATCTATGAGAGATATCAATTTTTTGCAAGATATATTTTTTATGGATAATTTTAAGATCTTCAAAAATACTCGAATGCATTCAAGAGCTATCTTTAACTGTTTAAGCGTAAAACACGAGAAACTTAGTTTTGAAGAAATGGGGCTTATTATTATTATTGCGTCTTATGGTTGAACAGTTAAAGATAGCTCTTGAATGCATTCGACCATTTTTGAAGATCTTAAAATTTGCCACAAAAAGTATCTCTTGCAAAAAATTGATATCTCTCATAGATCAACTGATAAACTGTAATTTCTTCTTATCAGTTAATACGGCCTTATAATTTATACGGTCGTTTGATAATTTATACACATTAAAAGTTAAATAACAATCTTTTTATTCTAAGAATGGTTTAAGTATTTTATTAGTGATTTTTAATAAAAGTTAAGGAATATTATTGTAATTCAATATAAATTTCATAAAATGTAGTTCATTGGTGTGTTTGTGTTTGATTTTCAGTGAATAATAAATTTGTTTATAAATGAATTATAGTGACTAAGTGGAGAAATAACGACAAGATAATTTTATGTGAGAATGGGTTAATACATTTTTAATTTATTTTTACTTGCCGCGTTACGCAAACATTTTCTTTGTAATTAATAAAATTTTATGTAATTTCATTAGCTTTCATTTGTAAAATAAAATTAAGATTATGTAAGATAATTTCACTGTATTTTATTTTAATGTGATGCCGTTATTCAGCTTTATATATTTTCTATGCACTTAATTTAATTTTTATCTTTCTATTAGTCTATTTAATTTTTTTAATTATACATGCACCATACTAGCATTAAATTATTATAATATTATAGCATTAATTAAATAATTTTTAAAATTGCTTAATTAAATTATTTTGAGCTTCCAAAATAATATTACTATATATACGTATAGTATAATATTTATAATATATAAATAATATACTAAATTTAATCATTTCCTTCGTAAAGCCTGAAAATAGAAAGAAGATTAAAATAAATATTAGATGCAAGAATTTTAGAAACCAATATACCTCTATATTAGTTTGTTGGAATAATTGAAACATTACAGACCTTGCTGCAGCTTCATAATCAGACATGATAAATGTTATATTTTCCTGCAAACTTGGTGCTAATTGGAATATATTTTCCCACATTACTAAATATAATGATCTCTTATTTTATTTAAGAAAAATATCTATATACATATGTAAAAAAACTATATTTACAAATGGCTAAAAACTATTCAAGAACAAATTATTTTGTTAAAAAGTGTGTATATAGCATTGCACAGGGGACATTTTTTTTGTATTAAATTAGTTGCACAATCTTCGCACGAACATAAGTGTCCACATGGTATAAAAGCAACGTTCGCTTTACATGCCATACAAATAACACAAGTACCAACTTCTTCATTTAGTTGCTTTAAATTAAAACTGCTGGGTGAATTTTCCTCAGACATATAACAAAAATCTATTGAAAACACGAGAATTTATAAAACTTTAAATGTATTTTATAAACAATAATATTGAATAAAAATGTGTACAGTGAATATTACCTGCATTTTCAGTTAATAAACTTTCTTTTTCTTTTTTATTATCTTGAATGTTCTCCTTGATAAAATCAGTTTTAATTTGATCACCTATTAAATTTTATTTTCTATTAATGAAAATACTTATACAATAAATTTATGGAAAATATAATAAAACTTCTTTATGCGAAATAGTATACCTTCATCAATCTTTTCATTTTAAAATATTTCATTGTAAATTTCATCATCAGAATTATTATTTTCTAAATAAAATTAAGAAATATCTATATTATTAAATATTTAATTAATTAAATAATACTCAAATATAGTATAATTTTTAGAGAGCTGCGCACAATACCTTCATACATCTCTTCTTGATACTGCAGTTTTTCGTGTGTCAAATTAAATGAGACTAAAAATTCTTTTGGAGGCAACCTTCCGTTTATTAAATCATTTTGGGCTTGTTTTATTTTAATGTCGCGCTCTTTATTAAAACGTTTCCGTGCACGTCTGATTTGTTTCCCTAGTTTTAGACGATTGTAGTCCAACTGTTGATCAGTAATTAGTTTTGACATATTCTCTAAAATACACAAATACTTATAAATATAGATATATATTTTTTACTTATTCAAAATATGACTGTTTAGAGAGATAGCAGGGAGAATTAAAATTGAAAAATATATGCCAATAAAAAAAAAATTATCTAAAAACACCCACAGATTAGGTCGAACAGTTCCTAATTTTAAAGCAGCTGTATTGTGAAAGGATTCAGCAATGTTATTTGTCCTGACAGGACACCCATATACACTAACCTTCGGTGCAATTGAAAGCCATGTTCTACGCATATACACCATAAAAATTAATACTTGAGGATAAGAACCTGATAAATCATCTGCTATGTTTTGCAATATGTTGAAGGCTTCTTCAAATAAGTTTTCTGGTACTAGTGGAATCGACATAGACATATACAATAAATTGCGTGGAGCTTTATGCAAATTTAATTTACGCCACTTACGCAACACAGCCTGTAAAGTGTAAGCTCATTAATAAGTTATAAAAAATAATTTCTTTATATCTTCTAATGATTAAAACCATAAGGTAAAAAACTATAAGTACTTGAGAATAATGGAACCAGCATCCACGAAGATTAGCTAAAGGAAACTTATTATTCATTGCACCTAGAGCAGCAGCTTCATAATCAGACATAATAAATTTAATACTCTTTTGCAAACTTGGTACAAACTCGAATATTTTTTCCCATATTGCTAAATATAGTGCTTGGGTTCGATTTTCACATAAAATAAAAATTGTGGCAATGCCCTGAAATGTAAGAATCATTTTAAACAGATAAAATACAAACTACTAATTTAGAATAATATACTTACAGTATCAAAATATCGTATATGAATTGCATATAATTGAGCTATGTGTGGAAATCGTGGTAAAATCTACATAATAAATAATTATATTAAAAAAATAAAAACTAATACATATATATAAATAATATATATAATAAATATATTTACAGAAAAGGTTCCATCTACATAAATCTCAGAAGACTGTGACAGAGCATCCAGCAGCGTATCTGTCGAAAATATTATAGCTACTTCTCCTTTTAAAGAAAAAGCAGTACCTTTATAGAAATTTTTCAGAGGTTCATAATTATCCAATTGTTCGCTAAGTGCCATTAGAGTTCCAGGTAATAGTGGTCGCTTTTTTATTCTTTCACGAGAAAGAGGAGATTTAAGCGAATTATATGTTATATGCTTAGCAACGTCAACATTTTGTCTTGAAACAGTATCAAATATTTGTTTATTTGTCATAGTAGATTTAATATTTTGTTTGTCCTCGCAGTGCAACCATACACACTAAATTTTTATTTTACAGAAACGTTAATACAATAAAACAATTAATTCTTCAATATATGGATAAGATAAATACATATAAAAATCAACACTCATTTATATACTCTTATTTTTATTGGCTGTTTCATCAAGTCTTTTGATTTTTATTTTAACCTCGCGTAATTTATATATTGTTTTCTCTGTATTTTCTGTAAATTAATAAAACATAATTGTTTGTTTAATATACTGCAAAAATACTAGTATGCACATTTCCAAAAAGAAAACTGTCATAAGAAAATTATTAATACCTTCAATTTTCTGATTTTCTTTAACTGAGCGAATGAATAATTTTAAAAATTGTTGAAGTGGTAATTTTTTATAAATTAAACTGTGTTGAGTTTCCAAAATAACTTTATCACGATTTTTCATGAACTGGGTTCGTTGTCGTTTTATATAAATGCCTAAGTGTAAACGTCTGTAATCTATTCCTTGATTTGTCAACAATTTTGATATATTTTCTGTGTGAAATTATAAAAATTATTAATTAAATTGTATCTAATATTTTATACACAAGGTGTTACATATTTCGCATGCACTATTTAAAAAGTTTACTAACGAGATGAAACCGAATTGAAAAATAATTTATTTGTTTTTATTTAGAGTTCAGTTTTTTTCAGATATATTATAATAAAGATACTTTTAATTAGACAGTGACACATACATAATTGAATTGATAGAATATCACTCTGTCTTTTATCTACTTAACATTAAATGATCGTCTTCTTTGAATTATTCTTGTCTTTATTGCTGAATATTTTGTAAAAAAAAATCCCACATCGAAAAGTAATAATAAAGCATGTTTTGTTTGGGTTTGTGCTGTTGCGCAATCATTTTAGAATGTATGTGCAAGTTCTTAAATACTTTTCTTTTACTTTATGCAAATAAAATTACGAGAAATAATATCTGATATATTGTCTACCTTATACATAAATATCCTGAAATATTTAACTTACCTAAAAATAGCCATAAATTTGCACGAGATTTACCAAGTTTTCTCACAGCAACATGATTAAAACTTTCAACCAGATTATTTGTCCTCACAGGAAAACCAAATGTACTGACTTGTGGTGTGTTACGTACTGCGGAGCGTGTACGTTTGCTTATTTATTTAAATCTATAGATGTCAATAAATGTTCTGAACGAATCTCTAGAATAAATTTGGGGAATTAGGTCAATTTTGAATAGAGGTCGAAAATTGGGAGTTAAAGACGCGTTCAATTTCAACAATAATTCCGAGCGGCTAGAATTACTGCTGAGGTGGGCTTTTCCCTTGGTCAAAACGCTAAGCGTACCTTATCTGATTTTTAGGTAAAATGACTAAGAATAAATTAAGAATGAATTATAATAGTTTATTACAATCTCGAAACAATTACAATTCTCATAAATAATTATAACAGTTCTTTAAGTAACCTCGGAGATATCCGATATACGACTAAAGTTATCTTTATTAAACAATTCCTCAAATAGTTAATTTTCAAGGAGAGGGATGTGTAAATTCTGAATTCAATAAAGAATTTATCGATAAATAATAATTAAAAGATAACCTTTAGATGTGGCAACCAGGACGGTAGCGAAGTGATTCGTGGAGGTGTAGTATTTCTGCTGAATACTGGTTACGCACTCACTAATACACAAGAATGACTCTTCACAAAGATGTTATAACGAATCTATGTAAAAGAGGAGTATCACTAGGATTCCCGAAATCTAGTATTATCCGTTCTCACGTCGTTATGCACTAATAACCGGCTGACGATAATCTAGTATTTTGGTTCTATAAGATTTCCTATTAAAGAGGAATAATCTTCTAGCGACAAGTGCAAGTCGAATCAGAGAATCTACGTTATTGATGCCGTAGTAAATCACGGAACCATTCAATACGTTAATAGTCAATCTCTCAAGTCAAGCGAATACTGAATATAAATTTTTGATACTCCCTCTTTTAAGCAAAGATCTCGGACCATGAAGAGGGTCCGCTGAACTTGCATTCTAGATGGTGAAATGCGTGACGTTAATGCCTTATTTTCTGGTTGCCATGAGCAGTTAAAAATGCAATTTCCTTCCTATATGTTCCCAATTACCGTCGTTCAGGAAGTATTAAGAAATAAGTTTCCGATAGTCATGAATTTTCGTGGCACGTGTGGTGATTGACCTGTGCAATTGGAGACTAAAGTCAAATGGACTTTAAGAATCTCTTCCGTCTTTCGGCAATCAGTACATTCCTACTCATTGGGAAATTATTGCATTGTAGTACGACTTCTTTTTATTGAATTTTAAAATTCTATGCTTCACATCCCCCTACTTAAATAAAACGTGGATACGAGTATCTACGCTTTTGTTAAAAATCGCAAGTGTCATCGAGAATTTTTGACGTTCGCTATGGTGTGTGGACTATATAAGCAAGTTTGCCGGTTGGAGTTGGTCATTAAAGAATTGTTCGTATCCGGATAGCTACCAACTAAAATTTTGTGACAGTATGGACGTGGTAAAGAAGTTCTATGTAAGTACTATTTAACTATATCTTATTAATTAGTATATGGTGATAGTTAGTTAATTCTTGGTAATGGTTAATATAAAATCTTGTTACTTTGTTTTTTTTTTTTGATTAGTAATTATGATTTTGATTTCTATGTTATAGAAGGAAATGTATCCATTGAGGAGTGGATACATCTGTATCAAATACAGAGATTGCATCCGATATTACCGCGAGGAGAACCAACGAATCTCCGGTTGGTATTGGGAATCGGATGAAGTTGGAGAGGATATCCGGAGGCTACTCGGAGAGGAGGAGTACTTGGTACCCTGGGATGGGACCAACTGGGACGGAGTGTCCACCTTTTTCCCGGAAGAGCTAGTGAAGATGGTCCCGGACTGGAGAGGGTTGCGCGGGGATTCGCTCAAGTTTTCTGCGCGAGAGGTGGCTGTAGTTTTTAAAGCGAGATAGAAATATAAAATAAAAATAATAAAAAAAAAATATAACCTTATTTTTGGATTAAGTTTTCCTTTCCCTTTTTGTAATCCTGTCCTAATTTTGACCAGAATAAACTTTTGTTAAATGAATTAAATTTATAGTTTCTTGTCTCTACACCCTATCCTAATTTAATATTATGAAGACTATTTTAAGTTATGATAATGAGAATGAGAGCGGTTAGGTTTAGTATAAGGGTCCAATTTTAGTAAGCTAGTTGTTAATGACAGTTCTTATAAGATTTTAAGTTATCTAAATAGTTATAGTTGTTGGATGAATATTTAATTACATCTTTAATTACGTATCTATATCGGGAAGTGATGTGGTAGACGAAGTTCTGCTTCTGCAGAGGAGGGATTGCATGATAGGTGGTTCAGGGGGGATTTCAATAGGTTTTAAGGGTAGTGGTCTGTTTTGGACGGTATTCCGATGTTTTTGCTTTTTGGAAAGCTCATCTATAGTTTCGTAAACCGATGATCGTTGGTGGATAAGAGGTTGACGGACGACGGTGAACGGTTTGCTGACGATGTTAATGGTCGATTCGGATCGGGTTTCAGATTCCTTTGCATGAGGTTCATGATGTCGGTCACGGTCGATGGTTTGAACTCGCCGCTGTTTGCATTGATTCCTGTATATAATGTATGTTGTCCCTGCGAGTAAAATTATTCCTCCTAATCCGGTTACGGAGTATGATATAGTAGGTATGTCTGTGGCCCATTGTCGACTTTCTTCATTATTTTGTAGGTTTGTAGCTCTTTCTATTAGAGCATCCAAGGATAGACTATTCTTTCCGTTGTTCCAGTTGTTCTTAATATTCTCATGGTTTTCCATAGGAAGCGACCGGAGGATATTAATGTGATGCTCTCCAAAGTTTGGTACTGCCATTGATATGTTGAAGGGTATGGATGGTTGATGAATTTGTATAGGTGCTGGTTCAACATTTCCTGTGCTAGTCAAGGTCACGGATCCGATAGTGGCGAGACACCCGGGTTGGAGATGCAGAATGCCCTTGTTTCTTATTAGTCCATTAGTTTGGAACGAATTTTTGCAGTATATGATATAACTTTCCTCTTTATTTAGGGAGAATAGCCATTCATTTGGTTTACTAAGAGTTTCCCAAAAAGATGTTGAACTAGAAGAAACAATTACTTTACAGGTATTCCAATTCATCCCATGAGGTTGAAGGAGTAGATTCACTTCACAAACTTTTGAACCTTCAGTATTTCGAACCGGTTGTCTATTTTTACATATCTTATGTTGATGAAGTGTTTGGCATATTGATAAATATTCCGAACCTGGTGTGAAATATTTAGTTTTATCTGGAGAGATAACTAAATAATCGGTTTTTGGAATGATTATATTGACATAGGATCCGTTTGTAATTCCCAGATTTTGGGATGTGGGGAACGGATGCATTTTATATAAATCCCATTGTTTATGATATACTATGGGTATATTCATCACTAAAATGATAACGTCATTCTTAATACTTATTTGCATAGTTGATACAGCTTCAATATTCTCTGTGAGGATCTCTGAATCCGATAAAGGGAATTTGAGTTCCGGCTGAGTTTCTTGAAACTTTTTCACGGATGCTAACAATTTTTGAGGTGGTAGTAATGCAGGGTGAAGCATTCCTCGTTTTGCGAATAGTAGTGAAGAAACTAGAGCACTAATCATATCGTAGTAATTTTCTATATATTCCTGAATTTGTAATTCGTAGTTAATTAATTTTATATGATTTGCTAAGTAATCTGTACGATTTCCTAATGATTCGGAATTAGATTTTACTGATTCCGAAAAATTTGTTAATGCTTGGATTTTCTGGTTGATAGAAGACACTTTGTTATGTATTTGTGCGAATTCTGATTTAACTATGTGTGTTTGGTTGATGATTATGGATGTCAGTTCCTTTTGTTCATTCTGGAATTTACTAATTTCCTTATATAAGTTATCGGCGTCCTCTTGATCAAGGGTGCCGAATAGAGATTTGGATAGTGATCCAATGATTCCGAGGGGTGCTCCTCTTTTAGAGTGTTTCTTAGATGAAGATGCTGAGTGGAGAGTTCCAGTTAAAACAGTTTCTAACCCTAATATTTGGTCGATCTTAGTGATCATGATTTTCCTAAACCCATTTGTTTGATTGCATACACCTTCATATTGGCAAATTAATTCCACGTTAGGTCGATTTTTTAACATTTCGCCTATATTGACGTAAGTAACTAATTTCCAGTCTGTGGGTGATAAATAAATAGAATCCAAATGTTCGTAAAATAAACCAGGTGATTCTTCTATTTTAGTGATGGTCTCCTGTGTGGCCCCCGCGGACAAGGATATTATCATAAGGATAATAGAGATCATCCTGTATCCTAAAGTGTTATTTTAATTAATTAGATATCGAATTGTTCATATATTAAATTAGAATATACACAGGGAAGGATGGAAGTTAATGGAAAACAAAGGAAGTGGTGAGACAGATACGTTATCCTGTGTCTAAGGTCTCATTTTTAATTCGAGCTGGTTTTAATTTGTCCAGATGTTTCGTGAAGGTTTTATCATTTTTACCAATTAAAATGGCGTTGTGGTTTTCAGTAATCTGGCTTATTCGGAAAGGACCCACGTAATGCGCATCGAATTTATTTTTGCGAGGTTCCTTTAAAACAAAAACCATGTCGTCCACTTTATATTCTATTTCCTTGGAATTCTTATCATAATATTCTTTAGATTTTTGTTTAGCTTTTATCTGATTATCATGAGTTATTTTATGGATTTGCGTTAGGTGTTCGGACATTTCCTTAATATACTCGTTATATGTCAACAAAGGAGGTGCAATAGTTAATGGTGATATGGGTTTTCTTCCGAATATCACTTCATAAGGAGTAAATCCGGTAGACTCATGAACAGATGAATTATAGCTGAACATTGCATGAGGTAGTAGTGTATCCCAATCCTGATATTGGTTAATATAATGTTTTAGATATTCTGTTAACACAGCATGACTTCTTTCTAGAGATCCGTTGGTCTGGGGTCTATATCCTGATGTAGTTAGATGGCGGACCTTAAGTTGTTCCATTAATTCCTTCATTAAGTTATTGAGGAAGGATGATCCTCTATCGGTTAAAATGGCTCTGGGTGTACCATATACCATGATCAGGTGTCGTACTAATGCGTCAGCGATGGTCACACTCCGTATATTAGGAACTGCTACCGCGAGGCAGTATTTTGACATATTGCATTGCATGGTGAGAATATGACGATTCCCTGACGGTGTCTCAGGTAGAGGTCCTACTGTATCTAATGCTACCTTATCGAAAGGTACCACAGGGGTGTCTGTTATTAACATTGGCAGTTTTGGTTTGACCCTGACTAGTTTCTGTCTTTGGCAACTTTCACAAGTTTGGACATACTCCTGGACCTCTTGGTGTAATTTTGGCCAATTATAATGTTCTCTAATTCGTTGGTATGTTTTGGTGACTCCCTTATGACCGCCGAGATAAGTCTCATGATAATCTTGGATTATGTCATTCCTCAACTGTTTGGGTGGGATTGTAACAACGTTAGAACATATATATATGTTTACTCTATTTTCTCTGAATATTGACTCTAGCACATTTTTCAAATGTCTAGTTGTCATAATGTTAGGTCCAGAATTAAGAGAGCTGACTCTGAACGAACTTAATTGATGGTTAAGAAGATGTTCCTTAAATTTAGAAAAAGCAGTATGAATTTCGTCGAAATTCATTGTCTGAAAACTATGATTTCTCCCAATGATGCCAATCAATTTGGAACCTTCATTTTCCTGTACGAATACATCACCTAATTGGAGATTCTTTTTAGCAAACTTCTTAGTATTCAAATATCCTGATTCTACAAGTGTGCAACCTACTGGATCTTCAATATTCCCATCTTTAGAAAAGATGTGAACGAAGTTCCCAGGTGTTGCGGTTAAGGTTTCTGGTACTATTTGTATGTTACAAAGAGTGTCCGGTTTCCTAACTCGGAAAGAGGTCTCTATGTCAGGATATATCAAGTGACGCTTGAATAAACTGTTATCAGCGTTTTCATTTTTGTCGTCATACTCGTAATTAGTTGTAACTTCAGAATGTGATGTTTCGTCTGGGTAGCTTATTGGCTCATAGTAGTGGTTTTCGATTTCCAATGGTAATAAAGTTGATCGGCCTCTAGGTATGTTAGCATCGGATACGGTGAATTCATTTAAATCTTTTTCGAAATTCTTTGGTTCTTTACCAGCTTTGGTATTGCTGATATTTGTATTTTCATAATTAAGTGGTAGAAATACATCGTCGTATTCGCTAGCATGTTCTACTTCTTCGTCATCTAGATATAATTGATTTTGCAGTGACGGCAGGGTCGTGTCATTTATTTCTACTCTTTCGGATCTTGCTGCCTGGGGTGATTCCCTAAAAGGTGAAGGGTTTCCTTCGTTATATTCTTCGTTATCTGAATCCTTTTCTAGCTCTTGAACATTACATCTAATTCTTTTCTTAGTGCTCGAAGAGCAAGATCTGGGTTTCAGTCTTGTGCCTATGCCTTCAGACATGGGCCCTACTTCTTCTGAGGGAATGTATTCCTCATCTTTGCTTCTTCGATTTGATAAAGGGAAAATGTTACCGATTGTTCCTTCGGAATGTGGATTCCTAGATAGAGCGTCGGCATTTTTATTAGAGACCCCTTTTCTGTACATGACTTCGTAATTGTATCCATCCATGGTGACTTTCCATCTTTGGATTCGATTGTGCGGGTCGCTCCCCCTACTTAGCCAAGCCAAGGGTTGATGATCGGTTATTACTAAAAATTTATGACCATATACATAGGGTCTAAACTGTTGGATAGCATAAATAACCGCTAATCCTTCCTTGTGGATAGTGGAGTAGTTTTTCTCAGCTTTAGTTAAGGTACGTGAAGCATAAGCTATAGGTAGATCCTTGCCTAGGGTACCTTGACTGAGGATGGCTCCTATGGCAAAATCTGAGGCGTCGCACGATACGATGAAAGGTTCCTTGAAATCAGGGAATTTTAAAATAGGTTCCGTGCATAATGCTTGTTTTAGGTCTTGGAAACTATCTTCTTGTTCCTTACCCCACTTGAACACTACCTCCTTTTTCAGTAGGTCATTTAATGGTTTGGTTCGTTTGGCGATATTTTCTATATGTCTTCGATAGTATCCTATTAGTCCTAGAAATTCCCTAACGTTAGTTTGGGTAACAGGCCTAGGAAAGTCTTTTACAGCTTGGATTTTCCTGGGGTGAGGTTTAATTCCATCAGCTGAAATGATATGACCTAAATATGCTAACTGCGTACGCAGCAGTTCACACTTATCTGGTTGTAATTTGAGACCATGTTTGCGGAGTCTTTCAAATAACAGTCGTAGCATTTTAAGGTGATTTTCTAAAGTGTCAGTATAAATGATAATGTCATCCATATAGACGAATATTCCCTTTCCGATTAATCCTTCTAAAACATGATTCATAAATCTTTGGAAGGTAGCTGGTGCATTTTTAAGTCCAAATGGCATTCGGAGGTAATGATAATGTCCCGATGGCGTTGAGAAAGCAGTTTTCTCGGCATCTTTTGGATCCATTGGTATCTGATGAAATCCATTAGCTAGATCAAATGCTGAAAAGTATTTACTACCTCCTAGTCGGTCTAAAATATCTATTATTAAAGGTGGTGGGAATGAGTCACCGATAGTTTTGTTATTGAGAACTCTGAAGTCGATGACTACACGATTTTTCACAACTCCTTGAGAGTCAGGTTTCTTCTCGACTACCCAAGTGGGAGAATTATATGGAGATGTGGAAGGTACTACTATTCCATTTTCTAGGAGCGTTTGTACTTGCCTCTCAACTTCGTCAAAGAGTGCTTCCTCTAATCTATATTGTCTGACATGAACCGCTATTTCATCTGTTGTTCTAATTTTATGTGATACTTCTGATATTGAAATGTCCGATGGAGAATCTCCGGGAAGGTAGAATGTATCGGTATATGTTTCTACCAGGTTTTTCAACTTCTCTAAAAAGTTTTGATCACATACGGTCTTTTTACTATTTAGTACCTTTTCTATGATCATTTGCTTTCTTTCCTCAAAATTTTGGTAGACGGATAAACTTCTCTCGAACGGTAGTTCTTCTTCCAGGCTTAAGAGTTCTCCTGTGTCGATAATATCATTTTGTTGATCGTGAAAGGTAACCGTTTTCTTACAGGGTGTTCCCGTTGAGATATGATTATCTTTATTTTTATTAATTTTTGATTTTTTTAGAACTGTCATTTCTTTAGATATCAGATTGCAAAGGGCAGGTATTTCGTCTAACATGATGTCCCTTTTCTTGATAGTTCTTAAATGTTTGAACCTGATAGGGTTTAAGGGATCATTGTCTGTGACTATAGTTGAATAAGACATGGATATCTCAGCTTTAAATTGTTGGAAAAAGGGCATTCCTAAAATTCCAGTACAAGGAAGTCCCCATTCTCGGACGATATGGAAATTTGCGAGTCTTCCCTTAAAAGGAATGTTAACAGATCCGAATGTTTCCACTGAACCGCCGATTCCGGATAAGGTTGGAAAATACGCGGGCATTCTTTGGAAAGGTTCATTTAAATAATCTTCGAATATAACATTGCATTCAGCCCCTGTATCTAACATGAACGAGTTGAATCGCTCGACACAATATGGTAAATTTTTAAGCGTGATAACAATTACGGGTTCATGAGTTAGTGGTTCCTCATCATTTATAATGGGTTCAATTGATGTTGATAGGCGCTGGTGGAAGGTCCTTCTTGGTTCGGAGCGCCTGCCCGAATGGACCGTTGCCAGTTTAAAGATCCGGAAGAAGTATTTTGGTTCCCTTTGTTACCTCCTGATCCTTGTGTAACCGACGAGTTACCTCTTTGTCTAGCGTAACAGGATGCTGCTTCGTGTCCTGTTCTATTGCAAAAGGTGCATCGAGGTTTTACCCCGGGAGTACGATAATTTGAATGATTTGTCGGGTATTCCTGGTGTATTTGCATTCTCGGTGGATCCGTGTATTCTCTATTATTATTAGAGTATAGATTAGGAGGTTGAGGGTATTGGATAGCTCTAGCGGGTTTAGCTGGATTTTTATTTCTATTGATTTCTTTCAATTGTTTTTGTATTTCGTACATAGTACTTTTCATAGATGATAATTCTTCCTGTATACCGGTTGGTGCTAGGTTTTCTTCTCTACGAAGTATTTTCACCGGTTCAGAATATCTTTTATCATGAATTGGACCTTGGTTCGTAGTTTTAGCTCGAAATCTAGCAGAGTCGTAATACTTTTTATTATTTCGTTCTGCGTCCTTTACTATCTGTATGGCATCTGTCAGAGTTTTCGGTGAATGATGCATTACAGACTGGAAAAGATGATAGGGTAACCCGTATAAGAATTTACTTGCCATTTGAGTATCTACAGCCTCTGTCAATTGAGAAGGGTTGGCTGAGTGATATTCTTTCTTAGTTGCTCTCAGGAGTTTCCTATAGAGTTTTTCAGCTCTTTGTGAATAAGTTAAAAATTCTTCGTTTGGGTTCATCATCAAAGTGTCAGTTTCTCGCCTTATTTCTTCTAAGGTTTCATATTCTCTATAATTTTTAGTGAGCCATTCTACCAGCTCTTTAGCGGTTAAGAAATTAATCCCTCTTGTGCGATCACGGGCGGGTCCCGTTAATCGGCACAGGGCGATATTAATAATCTGTCTTTCACATTCGGGAGGTGAACATAGGATAATATTTTCGAGTTGTTCAATAAAGTTATCAAGTTCCGATGAGACTCCCGAAAAATAAGGAAGTTGCATAGCGCAGTAATAAGAGTAATCTGATAAACCGCGAAAGCTAGAATTAAGACTTCCATTAGCGGAAAAATTATTTCCCGGACTATGAGTCATTTTACTAAAGTCAGATAAGTTCTTTTAGGAGTAATATGATACCAAATCCCACCGCTGTCACCAATTTTGTTACGTACTGCGGAGCGTGTACGTTTGCTTATTTATTTAAATCTATAGATGTCAATAAATGTTCTGAACGAATCTCTAGAATAAATTTGGGGAATTAGGTCAATTTTGAATAGAGGTCGAAAATTGGGAGTTAAAGACGCGTTCAATTTCAACAATAATTCCGAGCGGCTAGAATTACTGCTGAGGTGGGCTTTTCCCTTGGTCAAAACGCTAAGCGTACCTTATCTGATTTTTAGGTAAAATGACTAAGAATAAATTAAGAATGAATTATAATAGTTTATTACAATCTCGAAACAATTACAATTCTCATAAATAATTATAACAGTTCTTTAAGTAACCTCGGAGATATCCGATATACGACTAAAGTTATCTTTATTAAACAATTCCTCAAATAGTTAATTTTCAAGGAGAGGGATGTGTAAATTCTGAATTCAATAAAGAATTTATCGATAAATAATAATTAAAAGATAACCTTTAGATGTGGCAACCAGGACGGTAGCGAAGTGATTCGTGGAGGTGTAGTATTTCTGCTGAAAACTGGTTACGCACTCACTAATACACAAGAATGACTCTTCACAAAGATGTTATAACGAATCTATGTAAAAGAGGAGTATCACTAGGATTCCCGAAATCTAGTATTATCCGTTCTCACGTCGTTATGCACTAATAACCGGCTGACGATAATCTAGTATTTTGGTTCTATAAGATTTCCTATTAAAGAGGAATAATCTTCTAGCGACAAGTGCAAGTCGAATCAGAGAATCTACGTTATTGATGCCGTAGTAAATCACGGAACCATTCAATACGTTAATAGTCAATCTCTCAAGTCAAGCGAATACTGAATATAAATTTTTGATACTCCCTCTTTTAAGCAAAGATCTCGGACCATGAAGAGGGTCCGCTGAACTTGCATTCTAGATGGTGAAATGCGTGACGTTAATGCCTTATTTTCTGGTTGCCATGAGCAGTTAAAAATGCAATTTCCTTCCTATATGTTCCCAATTACCGTCGTTCAGGAAGTATTAAGAAATAAGTTTCCGATAGTCATGAATTTTCGTGGCACGTGTGGTGATTGACCTGTGCAATTGGAGACTAAAGTCAAATGGACTTTAAGAATCTCTTCCGTCTTTCGGCAATCAGTACATTCCTACTCATTGGGAAATTATTGCATTGTAGTACGACTTCTTTTTATTGAATTTTAAAATTCTATGCTTCACAGGTGCAATTGGCATCCATGTACCACGTATGTAGTTCAAAAAATTTAAAACAGCTAAGTGTTTTATGGAAATTTTCTTTGCTTCAAGAGTTAGAATATTAAAAGCTTCTTCAAAATATTCGTTTGGAAGTAGTGGTAATGTTTGTGACATATACAATAATTCCTTTGGAGCAGAAATTAAACCTAAATTTAACCATTTCCTTTGTAAAGCCTGAAAATAGAAAGAAGATTAAAAGAAAAATAAAATGCAAAAATTTTAAGAAATTTAATTTAAAAAACATTAAACTAAAGGTTTAGTAACTTTATTTAATTAACAATCTTACTTGATTATAATGAAACCAGCATCCCTGTATATTAGCATGTGGAAATAATTGAAACATTGCAGATCTTGCTGCAGCTTCATAATCAGACATGATAAATTTTATATTTTCTTGCAACCTTGGTACCAACTCGAATATTTTTTCCCACATTGCTAGATATAATGATTGAGTACGACTTTCACATAAAATAAAAATTGTGGCAATACCCTAAAATGTAAGCAGTATTAAAATGATGCAATGCAAATACTATAATAAAAATAAACTAAATTTACAGTATCAAAATAGCGAGTATGAATTGTATATAATTGAGCTATTTGGGGAGATCGTGGTAAAACCTATAATTATATTAAGAAAATATTATGCTAAGAAATAAAAATTACAGCATATAAAATTTAATAGATACTAAATATATTTACAGAAAAAGTTCCATCTACATAAATCTCAGAAGATTTTGATAGACAGTCCAGCAGCGTATCTGTTGAAAATATTAAAGCTATTTCTCCTTTTAACGAGACAGCAGTACCTTTATAGAAATTTTTGAGAGGTTCATAACTATCAAGATTGTGGCTAAGTATATTAAGAGTACTGGGTGTTGATGGTCTATTTTTTAAATTCTGACGAGAGAGTATTGATTTCATTGAATTATATGTTAAATTCACAGCAGCTTCTGTATTTTCGATAGATACAGAGTCAAAAATTTGTTTATTCGTCACACATGAATTAACAGCTAATTCTTTCATTTTTTTCTTCAATTTAAGAGTATCAAAAAGAAGAGGCTGCGATGCATGATCATGATCTTTTATTAAATCATAATTTTCACCATTTTGAATTAATATTCCAGGGCACATAGAAGTCCTTCTCATAGAATAACCATACGTACGTCCATTTCGTTTATCCAATTGATAAGAATAATCATTATAAATATATACATAAGTATTATCCCGCTTTCCTGGAACTTTTTTCATCTAAAATGTTAAAAATTGCTAAATATAAAATTAAAATATATAACAACCATGCAGTAGTTGTAGCTAATTAAAATATTAAACAAATCAAAATGATTGGATAATCTCTTAAAGCAGAAAAAAAGGTGAAATAAGATTAAAGTTTTAATGGAATGAATTTATCTATACATATAATTATTGAAAAGAAAAAGAAAATCATATATACATATAAAAACAAAAAATTTTAATAGAAACGTTTGTAAATTATTATTACATATTTAACTATACCTGTGTATTGAACTCCAAATTTGATGTACCAATAGCAATGAGATGTAATAAGCTTAGATAAAGTAAAGTTGAGAAGAGATTTATTGACATCTTAACTGTTAAAAAGAAGTTACGTGATTTAATAGTTTATAACAAACTTTTAAGCATTAAAAATTTCTCTTTATTTCTCTGATAGTAAGTTAATTATATTTTTAAATTAAAATTATTATTAATTAATTGAAATAATAAATTTAATAAATAACAAGTAAAATATATTAATCAGATTTTAATATTACATATTTATGTGTAATATGTATATATTTTTTTTTTCTCTTTCAAAATGTACTAAGATTAGTTAATGATAGATACTAAATAACTACACATGGTCTTTACACTCTACTTTACTATTAATTTATAAAAATACGTTTAAATTATATCAAGACAAACTACTATTATTACTATAAAAATATTACATAAAATAAAAAGTTACTAGAATTAAGTAAAACTACAATGCTAAATAAAACAGAAAATCATATTCTGACAAGCACATGGCTTTTTATTACAAGTATACAACAATTAATTTATAAATAAAATTAATAAAAAAGAATATGAATTATATCATTTTCTTTTAAATTATGAACAAAAGAAAAATCAAGAAATCTAAGAAAAGAAAAGATTAAATTTAAAGAAGAAATTACCTTTTTATTTAACTTCAATAAAATTAATATGCAACAATAATGCTTGAATAGGTCTGTCGTTATAGTGGAGAGTCACAATTGAAGATTTAGTTATCAATTTCTTTTAAATTATCAATAACAGTAAAAATCGATAAGTCTACAATGAAAAATTCCAATGCTGAATAAAACAGAAAATGTTATTCAAACGAAAACGTGGCTTTTTATCGTGGATATTCTACAATAAATTTATGAATTAAATTAATGAAAAATAATTTGAATTACATAACTTTCTTTAAAAGGAAAAATCTACAATAAGAAAAGATCAAATTTCAAGAAGAATTTACCTTTTTGTTTAATTTCATTAGAATTAACGGGCAATTATTTTGCGTAATTAGGTTCGTTGCAAATTTATTTTTAGCAATTTAAAATCAATTCGTCCATTTCATTTCCTGACCACATTTCTTAATATTTTCGATCGAGACTAGACTCAAGTGATTCCTTGAACTTTCCTGTACCTGCGTGATTCTTTCGATTTTCGAAATGACATCTGGTTTTTTAGTTAGAGAACAAAATGTTGGTGCAAATGTTTGTTATAAAAAATTTTGTTAAAATTTCGAAAAAAGAAAGAATCACGCAGGTTTCTTACGCTTTTCACATTATCCAGGTCAAACAGCTTTCAAAAATATATTTTTTTGTGATTAGGAAACAAAAAATGGCGTCATTTGGTTGGCAAAGGATTCTCTTAAGTACCAAAGGAAAATGTATAGCTTTTCCGAAGGGGGTGACGAGTGAGGAAGAATGATTGGTTTTCGCCAACGTGGGATGAAGGATGGAGAAGATTCCCGCCCAGAAGTAATGAAGGATCGTGGACTATGAGTATAGGTGTACTCGCTAAAAAAAAATCCCACCTCTTCTCGCTACCTCCCGGGGGGTGGATAGTTATTTCCACCGCTCTGTAGCAGATTATAAAATTAACTGCAGAGCGAATTTCGGGAACTCTGCGGGAAAAATGTCTGAAATGCTTCTTCTAAATTTCTTCTACCCATCCTAGGATGGACAGGGAGCGAACTTGTGATTACATAACCGCGTAACTCAAAGTAGCCATTAAATCGGCAAAAATAGCAAGTGACGGAAACCCAAAGACATATATGATAGCACAAAGAGAACATATAATGATGATTTGGTGTGTAAGAATCCGGAGTAAACATTAACTAAAAATATATATATAACTATATATATGCAGGATGTCCGGGAAAAGAGGAGACTTTTTTGAGAAGTGGTTCCTGACGCAATTCTAAGAACTTTTTTCTCTTGGAATTTTTTGATTTAAAGCTTTATTTCTGAGATATTCAACGATAAAGATACCATTAGTTAGAAAGAGACAGATAGTTGAAGCGAGACAGAGTGGCGCTACCTCACTTCAACTATAGGAGTGTCTCTGTCTAACTAGTGGAATCCTTATTGTTGAATATCTTAGAAATAAAACTTTAAATCAAAAAATGCCAAGAGAAAAAAGTTGTTAGAATTGCATCAGGAACCAACTCTCAAAAAATGTCTCCTTTTTTTCCGGACACCCTGTATATATATATATATATATATATATATATATAATTGTAATTATCTGAAAGTATAAATATTAAGTATTAAATACAAATCAATATCTGAAAATAAAATATTTTTTGTTTCGATTAAAGACAAGTAATAAATATAAAAATTAATAAAACTGTTCACTAACCGTTAATTCGTTTTTTCTTCTAGACATATTTTATCTATTCACGATGATGAATCGATTCTACAATTACACATTCTAAATTTTAATTTAACTCTTTACATTTTTCAGCAATAATCACTATTTAAAAACTTAGAATCTGTAATATTTTGATTATGCTCGCGATTAAAATTTCACGAAATTGACACACATTAGTAATTGTAGCTCCGCATAGTGGGTAATTCTGCAATTAAACTGCGCAAAATCGGACTACTTTCAGATGTCCTATTCAAGACATCTCAGGATGTCTTTTAGTTGTCGTTTCTAAGACATACTAAATACGACGTCTCTGAAAAGTCTTTTGGGTACTGCCAAAAGATGTCTTAAAAAAGAGGTTTTTAAGACTTCCTTTGGAAGTCATTCCTATGTGGGTTCTCTTGATTGTAATTTCATTGTATAAATTTATCTTACTCTTTAATAGAAACGTGCGGCGCAGCTTATGTTGGTTTATTAACTATCCGAACAAAGTCATCATTTAATATTGACTATTTTTATTGATGATTTGCATTTTTCAGATACGAAGATGGGAGTAAAAATTTGAGGCACAGGGCTGCCATTGTATGTATACATTGCCCAATATAAGGAGCATATGTATATATTTCGAATATAGTAGTAATAGTAATAAAATTGAAATCGCATTGGGGGTGGTGGTGGTATGGGGTGTTGTATCTTTTGAAGATATAGCGACATTTAATGGTAACCCGTACCGACAAAATTGTAGGTCTAAAACAAATTCTAAGATTTCTCGTTTATTTATGGATCAATCAGAAAATCCTTTGAAAGAATTATAGAGTTAATAAAACTCGAACTCGCTACAGTTTTCTTTTTCCAAAAATAAAACAAAAAATTATCAACAATTTGTTTAATGACATAAAATTTAGTCTTGAAGCAAAGAATTTAAAAAAAGGATTCTGTAGCGAGATGCATAAAGTCTCTATTTATCATTAGAATTTCTTTTCTTTCCTGCGAAAACAAATGAGAAATCTGAGAATCCGAAAAGAAGAAAATTTATAGAAAATTTTACCAAAAAAAAGATAAAACTCTCTCATCAGTGGGAGAGCGGGGGGTGGGATTGAGAGAGAGAGAGAGAGAGAGAGAGAGTAAAGTTAAATTGTTACACCATATTTTATCTTTCTTTTAACAAAAATCATAAATACCAGAAACTAATGAATTACATGCTTTCTCATGTTATAAACGCATGAAACATGTTTAAAAAGTTATTTTATACAGTATATTTCTAATAGGCACAATTTTTATTATAAATAAAAACATATGTATATTATAGAAGGATCGATCGCACAATCTACACCGTTGTAACCGCTTACCTTAACCATTCAGCTGCTGCCGCTGTTGAAAATTTTTGCTACGCGACTGGAAGTCGTTCTGAGTATGCGAGAGCCCTAAATTTCAAACCCTTATTTCTCGAAAACTAGGGCCCAATCGGATGAACGCTGAAATGGTTTTTCTCCTGAGGTATCAAGGAACACATATGCAAAAGCTCATCTCAAAGTCCAATAGGCACTTGAGAAAGTCCCCTTGTAAGACAAAAGTTGTTGGCATTGCCTTATTGATGATTCAGCTGACAATCCCTGGGTTCGACGCTTGATGGGATCTCTCTATAACTCGGAGCTCTCATATATGTAGAACTCGGTCTCACGTTGACTCGATGATATACTACAGAAAACATCCCGTATACATCTTGTATACAAGAAATTAAAAATTTAAATATAAAGCTATATGCTGTTTATAAGACAGTAGAGGCTAATTTCCAAGTGCATGAAATTAGTTTGAAAAAGCTTGACAAATGCTTGCAGCATATGTTTTTATCATGATTTTGTCACGATTTCTTATTAATATAAATATATAATTGAAGAAAAGACAATTTTTCGGATACAATAAATTTATATATTTCAGAATTAATAGTCATGAGTTAATTTTTCATTTATCAAGAATAAGATTTAAGTATATGTAATAAGTAAATTTGAATAAATTTTATAAATAAATTCTAAATTAAATTAGTTCAGTAAAATAGCAAATACGCTAAACACACTGGTATTTCTTCTGAAAATCAACAACCAAATCGAAGTTTTTTATAACTTCCATTCGAAACTTAGCTTTTGTGGTATTCTGTAATAAAAGTAGTAGTACTGATTAGACAGAAACAGAGTCGAATAGTTCGAGTGAAACAGATTGGAGCTATCTCTTTATATTATTAAATATCTGAAAAATTAGGCTTTGAGTTGAAAAACGGTAAAGGACTTATCTGCTTGGTCACCCTTAAAATGATCTAAAATTTAAATTAAAATAAAATCTCTTAAAAAGTTGTGCGCTCACTTTGTTACACTGTGTAATAAAAATCTAAGGTTCTTCAAGTAGCTGTGTAACTCCCCCCCTCAAAACGCAATTAAATTTAATAAAATGGAATCTTAAATTTATATCTAAATATCTAATTTAATTATTATGTTATAAATCAATTATAATAAAATACAATACATTATAAATTAAGTGTATCAATTCTAAAAAATTTATACCTAAAGAATTATTTTAATCGATTCCATCGTTTCAGCAAATTTATCGGGATTGGTAGTTCAAGATGAATATAAGGATAAGGGAAAGGGAGATTAACGGAGAATAACCTTTTTCGTTGTAAATATTGTTTGAACAGTTTGAATACGTATATTGCAGTCATAAAAATAAAATAAGTTATTGCATTTTACAATATAAAAATTTTTAATATATTTACAAATGTTTACTTTTTTAAAACAGGTTTGTATTGTTTTACTTTCTTTAATACCTACCCAATTAAACGCCAGTGTTTTTCTGCATGACGCGATAATGCAATTTTCTTATGGATCTCCGTGCACACGGGATTAGTCAAACTGATTTTGGCTAAATTTGCCTTTGTAGCCATAACTCGTCCGCCGGTACTTAAAGACCCTATGTTAACTAATAATAATTCGTTTTTGATTAATTTTGGAACCTGCGAAATCAATTTCCACATAAGTATAACATGTAGCAAGCGTTTACCAATATTAACACTCAAAATAAACAACTCATACCTTTGCTCCCTTCTTATCACCTTCCGTTCTTACACCTAATAATCGTTTAAGCAGATAATAAGAAATTTTTAGTTCTATAAATATTTGAGGTAAGGCCTCTACTGCCCCCAAGATCTGTCCAATCAAGCGATCTGCTCTGCACAAAGTTGGCTCAATTTTGATACCAATGTCTTAAACAATTTATGGATAAATCAAGTTAATTTAAATTCAGGAAGAAAATGATTGACTAATACTTGACATTAAAACTAACCAATTAAGCCACCAGGAACGGTGAATTGTAATTCGTTTTGTTCAGCGAATAACGATACGATTTGTAAGAAAATAGGCCGACAAGTTAACTTTCCTCCGCTGTCTTTCGATACTAGTCCGGGACAAACCTCAATTTCCATACCAACCTGTGCAAAGATCGAGATCCTTCTTATTACCAAAGTTTTTGATAACAAAATTATTACAATTGATAGAAAATGATACTTTACTTGCCTTCAGGACACCTCTGAGGATACTTCCTCCTGCGACTCATCCCTTAAGGTTATCTACTTCGCAACCTGGTTTATTTACGTCAAAGGATCGAATAACGATCAGTCGTGGCTCAGATGTAAAATCTCTTAATGGTACAGGTATTTTCTTTGTAATATATTCGCATAATACTTTAAATGCTGTATTTCAATTGAGCAGATATTGGAATAACAGGAGCTCCTTCGGCAATAGTACCTGAAACTTTAAATTTGCATACAGGGTGTCCCGAAATAAACGCAATTCCTGTTAATTAAAGGGTGATTTCTCACACTAAACTACGTCGAAAAGTCCTTAGCCACTTTTCAATACGGAGCTTGGTTTTCAAGATTTTCAATTATAAAGATACCATTAGTTATCTATCTCACTTCAACTATCTGTCTGTCTCTGTCTTATTAATAACATCTTTATTATTGAATATCTTGAAACCCAAGCTCCGGATTGAAAAGTGGCTAAGGAAAGACTTTTCGACTTAGTTTAGTGTCAGGAATCACCCCTTAACAGGATGTGCATTTATTTCGGAAAACCCTGTATAGTAGAGATGATAATGGTTTATCTACAAAAATAATGTTTTTACTATTATAGAATACTATCGATATAGGTAAAGTCCATGATTTATTATATTTTGGCCCAACATTATTAATTAAACATGTTAGACCACTCGATGAAGTAACCATATCTACATCATGGTTTTCTGCCAGACCTTTGCACGTGTGATCTTGACTAACTGGTAATTTAAAATGAATTTTAGAATTAGTAATAATATCAGTATTGGACATGAACTTTTCCTGTAATTCAACAGGGCATGTTTTTAATATGAACTGCTTAGTGAAAGTCGGCAATGTTATTAATTTTGGAGGTGCACTCTGAAAAAAAAATGTAAAAACTTATATTTAAAAAATAAACAATGTGACTATAAATTTAGATTAAACTTACCGTGCTTAAACATGTATTAATATACTGAAAATTCATTTCTGTTTTCAACTCGAATAGGTATATTCATAAATTCTAAATAATATCTAGGAAGCTTATTCGTAGCTTCCATTTTGCATACAAATATTCCTTATGTATTTCTTTTACTTTTGCACCTTTCCTATACAATCATGACAAAAATATAGTTAATTTATTTGATGAATATAACTTTACTATTTTATAATATTATTTCCTCTCTCATCATAAAGTCTTTGACAAATGCTAATCTATAGCCAAGGAAATGTAAAATGTTTTGAATAGGCTAAAAACGTGGTTCAATATTCTTATATCTTTGTTACAAGGAAAAGATTCAAATAAAAATAGAACTATTAAAAATTTACATATACTTAATCCAAATCTAACTGATAGACTTTAAAAAGTCCATGCGTATTTAGTCTCCTCTCATCTTTTTTACTACGGTTGTAAATTGTTTCATTGTGATAGAAGGCAAAGCACCGTCAAATTCATCATCATTTGTACTAATATCACTCATTAAACCTATTATGCTTTTGTCAAAAATATGATTTTAATAAAATATTTGAAATTTAAAATTTTTAAGAGTAAAAAATAAATAATTATATTTACAGTTTATGATACCAAACATTATTTGTATAACGATACATAGATACAATATTACACAGGTCTTTCAACTTTGAACCAGAAAATCCATTTGCCATTTCAGCTAAATATTTAAGATCAACATTACCTGCAATAAATTCTTTATCAAGGACTAATTCCAAAATTTGCACCCTTTGTTGATGGTTCTGAAATAATTATTACTTAAATTGCACATGCAGTTTTTGATTTACTTTAAGTTAATCAAATTCTTACACACAAATTACATACAGGAAATCCTATATGAAACATTACTGGTTTACGTACGAGATCTACATAATCTGAATCTTGTATTCTACTTGTAGTTCCAATTATTATTATAGTATACAAAAGATTCATTATTAATAAATTCCACAGAGAAATGAATTGTTCCTTTATCTGACCTCTTGCTTCATAATCTTGTGATGTACATGTTCTTAAGAATGAATCTAACAAAATATATATATACATATAC
This sequence comes from Sclerodermus sp. 'alternatusi', assembly GCA_037305995.1. Lineage (NCBI taxonomy): Eukaryota > Metazoa > Arthropoda > Insecta > Hymenoptera > Bethylidae > Sclerodermus > Sclerodermus sp. 'alternatusi'. The sequence goes on from JBBEEM010000037.1 coordinate 89,595, forward strand.
ATAACATACTATTTTCTTAATGTACCATTGCAAAATTAACTATTTCCTTATTACCTATTTCATCTATGAATATAATACATGATTGAAGTTTAATAGTTAATGAAAATAAAGAATTTATTAATTGTAGGCATTTATCGTAGCATCCATCAAGTAATATGCTACTATCCAAATTTATTAAATAAGTTTTACATTCCTTAGCTTTTGCAATCATCGTTTTATCGCAGCCTGGTGGCCCATGTAACATAATACCCTACAATTTTTAACCAAAGTAATTATACACACATATACATCAAAAGGCAGATCAGTACCTTGGATGCTGCTGTCACAACAGAATCTTCCAATAATTCTTTTCTTTGTATAGGTAAAATTACTGCTTCCTTCAAATCTTGAATATCTTGTTCAAGACCAGCAATATCTTTCCAAAATATTTTAATATCTCTAGAGTCTACAATTAACTTGCGATCATTAACTCATAGTCAGTCAATTGCTCTGTGTCAATAGACAAAGCAAAATTATTTGTTTTGGCGAGTTTACATAGTGGTTCTTCTGCCTACAGAAATTATTTAATATACATGTACATATAAATTATTAATAATAATAATATCAATTGAAGAAACTGTAAATTAATTAACAAATCTTTTACTTTGGTTTTTTTTTTATTTTGTTAACATTACGTTTATTATGGATCCATCTACCTTAGCCAATGTATTAATATTTCAATTCACTTTATCGTTGCTCCTCACTTAATATTCTGATTCCATAGTTCTTGATACCCTTCCTATAATATAGAATATTTAATTTCATAATCTAAATTAATTCACTTACCTTTTCTGATTTTCCTGTACTGTCCTTTGCCTATCTGCTTTCCTCTGGGATGTCTTTATCTCCTATACTGCTTTTCATTTATTTTATTCTAAATAAATAAGTACTAATTAACAATTATCTCTATTTTCATGTAATTTCTTTTTCACTCACGTAACATTTGTTTTTCCTTATCTAGACACATCTTTCTCTACAATAAAACAGTTCTACCTATTATTAAATAAACTCTTAGATTATTATATGAGCCGTTTATTTTGAAAGTGGCCTAACTCCGTTTTTCAATATTTTCCGGTTACCATGGTTACATGTACAACTTCATGTTATTTATCAGTGAAGCATTTTAGTGTTCTTTTATTCCGAGCAAATACGATAATTCTTGACACATAAGTTTTCAGAGTTAGTTCAATAATTGAACCGTTTAGTTTGAAAGTGACCTAACTCCATTTCTACTTAAATTTTGATATATTTACTAGTGATAATGTCGGAAAGCAGTGATGAAGGTAATTTTAATTAATTAGTATTTACAAGTTAACCTCAGTTTTTGGACAATTGAGTTAGTTGAAAAACCAGTACGTTCAATTAATGCCGTATCCATATGTTACACCATCCATATATGGCCAACTGGGCGATTATATCGACCCTGGTATGCATTTTTGTGTTTTTTCTTCTATTTAAGATTATATAAACGTTTCTAAACATCGTCTGAACAAGGAAATGCTCTTTTTTAGTTTTGATCTATTAATTTATCCTTAAAAGGTAATTTTTTGTCCGTAATTTGAACTTGTGGTGTAACATATGGATGGTGTAATACATGGATACGATAATTAATATAAAACTTAAAATTTATTAATAAATTTTAGAAATTATTTCACTCATGTGGAAGAACAGAATAAGACCATTTAGTTCAGATAGTGAAGAAGAAATAGTAACTAATGATTTAAAAAAAAATCGAAAGAGAAACAGAATTATTGAACAATATTCGTCTTCAGGGGATGAAGATACGAATAACAATGGAGAAAAGATCGATGAATCATACATTCAAAAAGTGCGAAAGATTAAACGGAATTTAGAAAAAAGATATTGTACTCAAACCGGAAATATTGTACCTGAAAAAATTTTCTTATACAAAGATTGCCGTTGTCGGAGTGCTTGCACAAAAAATTTCGATGAAGAAGAGAGAAAGAATATTTTTGAGAAGTTTTGGGGTTTGGGAGATTTTAACAAACAAAATATATTGCTTTACGAAGCTGTTGAGCGCAAAATTGTGAAATGAAGACGTCTAACAAACGAAAAAAGTTTGCCAAGAAATTGGAGTTTCAGATATTTGTTAAATTTTAAAATCGGAAAAGTTCCCGTCTGTAAAAAATACTTTTTGGATACTTTTAAAGTAAGTGAAGGACGCTTAAAACGAGTATTAAACTCTCCAAATGTAGGCAATGATTTACGTGGGATGATGGTTGGATCATCAACAAAATTATCTGAGGAAGGGAAACAGGACGTTCAAAACCATATTAGAAGTTTTCCTAAATTTGAATCCCATTATACCAGATCTCATAATCCTAATAGAAGATATCTAGATCTTGATCTAACTGTTAGGAAAATGTTTAATTTATACGAGCTATATTGCGAGGAAAATAATATAAAAGCCGTTAATGAGTGGACTTACAGAAAAATATTTAAAAAAGATTTTGATCTACATTTCCACCAACCGCGCAAAGATACGTGTCAAAAATGTGACTTATTAAACATAAGAATTAAAGCATCGAATGATGATGAAGAAAAGAAAAAACTTACGGAATTACACAATGTCCATTTAAGACTAGCAGAATCAGCTAGGAATTCACTAAAAGAAGATCAGGAGCAAGTATCACGTAATTCAGATTATTATTTTTCTTTCTCGTTCGACTTGCAAAAAGTATTACAGTATCCCAAGTTGACTACCTCAGTAGCATATTACAAACGCAATATGTATGTTGTAAATTTGGGTATTCACAATTTTCATAATCATGATGTTTACATGTACGTTTGGGATGAAACTATTGCATCCAGAGGTGCTCAAGAAATTGTTTCATGCATCCTAAAACATGTTAAAAATTTAAGAAGTGAAAGACACATTATAGCTTACCGTGACATGTGCACCGGGCAAAATAGAAACATTAAAGTAGCTTTAATGTGGTTAAAAATTCTACAAACTTTGGAAAATAATGTGGAAATCATATATCACAAATTTTTAATATGAGGACATTCGTTTTTACCAAATGATAGAGATTTTGGCGTGGTAGAAATGTCATTAAAACAAAATAATTTACTGTTCGTTCCCCAAGATTATTACAAGATTATTAAAGAGTGTCGGAAAGATAATAATTTTATTTTAAATGAAATGAGACAAGAAGATTTTGTATCAACAAAATTATTAGAAGACGCAATTTTTAAAAGGGTAAAGAATTCTGATGGAGAATCGATAAACTGGTTGAAAGTATGTTGGATGCGTTTTGTCAGAAATAAACTGTATAAAATTTTATATAAGACATCAATGAATAAGAATGAAAATTTTATAATCCTGAATTTAATTACCACGTCGGGGTAGACCAAAAGAAATCGAAAATATTGTATTGACACCATTGTATAAAAATATCAGACAAATTACAACAGCAAAATTTAAGGACATAATTGACCTATTACGATACATACCACCGGAACATCATGATTACTTCTAATCGCTTACACACGCACAAAATGTAGATGAGTAGTAAATTGTTTTGTAATAAATTTATGTTTGTAATTTTGTTCGTTATGTAGTTAGAAAATGTTTTGAATCGCATAAATTATGTTTCCCAAGTGTTTTAAAGATATGTAAAATAAATTCATACTGTTTTTCTTTTCAATTTGCAGCATCTTAAATGATGTTGAATGGACTTGGACACCTTCAAATTATATAATGAATCTGGTTGTTAATTTTGAAAGTGGCCTAACTCCATTCTTGATAAGAAAACGCATATTATTCACTTAACAATTGCCACTATTTTAATAGGAACTATAAATTTAACACCCTTAGATACACTCAAGCAGTATGGCTCATTAGTATTCTATACGTATATTTTTAAATTCATTGAAACGCAAACCCTTAAATATCTCGATTTGAAGATAAATGGAGTTAGGCCACTTTCAAAATAAACGGCTCATATATATATGGATTATATTTTAATTAAAAAACTCTAATATACTTTTTCACATTTGTTTCTACCTATGTGTTACGTCTTATAAGCTAGAACTGCCACAACGACAGACCACGAAATAAATTACATAATATTTTTGGGCTATGTTTGTGCTCTACGAATATGCAAGTCTCGAATTTTTGGCTCTTATAGTTTTTGAAAAACTGTGGCGGTGCTAGCTTAACTTTAGCTATAACCGCCACAAAATAGAACGGAGTGAGATATCGAGATTCTCGACCCTAGCGTTCTCGCTAACGACATTGCGATAGGCAACCTATATAGTCTAGTGTTCGCTAGGACATTCTGACCTTAGAGTCAAGAGGACTCGCTCTTGACTTCCCTTCGCTTCTTTAATCGCACGAGGCGACCTTTCGTGACCGTATCTTTCGTGAAGTGAGTTGTGATTCTGTAGCGTTAACTTGATGAAGGTATATTTAAATGAAATATTTCTTCTTAAAGAGTATATTATTCACATAAATTGAATTAAAATCATAAACACAACTTTGTGGCAAGAATACATATGTGATTACTACAATCCATACTGCTTTTTTCTTGTACGTGTGACTGTGTTCTTCTATTAGTTCCTTTATTAGACACAATGGAATCTGTTAAAAACGACTTTTTATTGACAAATTCTATAATTAACTCAGGCGAAGTTCTATTCAGACAATGCAATTTACTATTAACTGAAAGTGATAAATATATGTGGATAAATAAGTGGAAATCTTACAAACAATATCTTTTAAAAATTCATGAAAGTAAAAAAAAGAATGTGTATATAGCAAATTTAATAAATGCAGAAATATACAAATTCGATATTTATGTAGCAAATGTAAAAAAATTTATTATCAGCGAAAGAAATATATTATTGAGGAAATCTATAATCGATTCAGGTAAAGATCTTATGAGAGAAAGCCATTTATTAAACAATGAAAGTATTAGATATCAGTGGACTAATAAATGCAAAACTCATCTGAAATACCTTGAAAGTATTCTTGTAAATGGACAAGTGGATGATATAAGGGAGTTAGCAAATACAGAATTACATAGATTCTGTTATCTTTTAGCAATAATGCAAGAATCTCTTTTCATAGGAAAGCATGTATTATTGAGATATTATTTCATTAAGCTAGGAGAAGATCTTACGAGACAGAGTCATTTAGTAAAGACTCAAATTGATACATGTTAGTGGATTGTTAAATGCAAAACTCATCTGAAATTTCTTGAAATGACTCTTCTAAATGGACAAGTGGATGACATAATACAGTTAATAAGTACAGAATTACATAAATTTCGTCATCATTTGTTATCGTTATCCACAGAAAGAGATGTATTATTGAAAAATTATATAATTAAGTCATGCGAAGATCATATAAGGCAGAGCCATTTATTAAACACTGAAAGTAATGCATATGAGTGGATTGATAAATGTAAAGCTTATGAAAAATATCTTGAAAGTACTCTTCTAAATGAACAAGTGGGTGACATAAGAGAGTTAATAAATGCAAACCTAAGTAAATTAAAAAAGTATGTAGGAAATGTAAAAGAATCTCTTTTAATAGCATTAATGAATGGATAGCAAAAAAATCGAAAATTAAATTATTCTCATTGGCATCATCGATTTTCCCATTATTATTTAATTATTTTATTTTCACCGTTGAATCAGAATTTTGAATACATTTGTATTATTAAGTGGATAATTTAATAAAATGATTGAGAGACTTATTATCTCAAAATTCTTTACTGGAGTTAAACTTGGTTGGTGCATCTACCAAGCAACCAGATTGCCATCACATAATAACTATTGTTATGATCTTGATATCGAGAATTGACAACGAAGTACAGAATTCAGGAAGTTAATTAGCCAACAATGTTGACAGGAACCAAGACAAAATGTTATATTTTAGCAGAATAGACAAAACGACGTATCTGACAACATCCTTTATAATCTTTTGCACCTTTCGTCGCATACCTGTGCAACAAAATAGTACTTTGAGTTTGTAGCGTGGCATTTTTGATAATTTTTACTTCTATCTTCATCACAGATAAGACGAACTTCAACATGGCTTGAACGAACTTTTTATTATTCAAGACACCTACATGTAGTAGGTGGGGTACCGTGCACTTTTTTTCTATTTTGAATTTGAGAAGAGTCTGATCAAGAATAGCAGACATGACTGCCTCTGTTAGTGTTGGGAAGAGCGAAGTACTCTTGTTGTACGAAATATTAATTAGTTTAAGATGTAAAAGTATTTAAAAACGTTAGTTTTAAGTCATTGCGCACCGTGACCCGTGCGCGGTTAATAGTACCATCGAGCGCCACTAAGACGGTATTCTCTTAATAGAGCCGGCGCCTCGACCCTAGCGTTCTCGCTAAGACAAACCTAGTTAGTCTAATCTTCGTCTAAACAAGTCAAGTCATATCCTGATCCTAGAGTCAAAAGAACTCTCTCGTGGCTTCCCTTCGCTTTCCCAATCGCACGAAGCGACCTTTTGCGATCGTATCCTGCATCAACGTTGAACTCAAATTTTGCGCTCGTTTATGTACTGTCTTTCTTTCTATTGTATGCTTTATATTTTAAAACTCATTTTACTGTACATTTGTCATATCTTGAGCTACAATATATATTATTTTGCTGTATTTCTCGACTGTTTATTTTTGCAACTCGTTGACCTCACTCCGCCTTCACGTGAAACTTCTCGCACACATGTATTGCAGCTGCAATGGACCTCAAAGATTATATCGCTGCCTTCTTCAGATTACGATCTTTTCAGGTTGTCTATTAAACCAATCATCGGATTCTGATGTTGCCGTAAGCTTGTCAGAATTAAGTTAATTGTCAGAATTGAGTTAAAGAATTCATTTACTTTGATAATAAGTATAATTGACGTCTGAGATTTCTAAAGAAAAAATTAGGTAAATCACTATTTGAATTATAATTATAACATGAGAATTAGATTACAAGTAATTATCACCTGATGGTGTGTATTGTTACTCATGTAAATGGTTTAATGGGTAAGGTGGGAAGTGTATAAGTAAAGTCTGCGTTCGGTTATTTACTGAGAGTACTGTGAGCACACTCTGAGTATACTTTGTATCGTTCGGATGTTGGTTACAGTATACTTGCAGTATGCTTGAAATGTCCTAGGGAATATTTATGACGCCATTAATTGACTTCATTTCATGCTGTAATTACTGCAGTTATCGAGATGAAGCAGTTACAATAATCGAAATCTAAAACCGAATGCTTCTTGCAGTAAGCTATAATGACGTAGTGCTCACAGTACTCTGAGTCAATAACCGAACGCAGCCAAATTCTTCACAATTGAGATATGGAAGTCTCATTATCTAAAAATAGATGAATTATTAAATTCAAAATACATAAACGCGTTCTCTAATTTAATAAAAAATTAAATTGAATTATATAATTTCTTAGTAACTATATGTCGGCAAAGTACAAACGGACTGTATAGAAACGAGCTTGTGTAGAAACGGGGCACTTCCGTACCAATTAGTCTGCTAATACGAGATGCAGATTTGTAGGTGTGTGCAGGTACACCTCACGTTTATTTGATCTTGTTAAAAATTGTTCTTCTGATTATTAATTATATTTTTATTATTTTTAGACTTATACGAATAATCTGTTGTATAATACGAGTCTGAATGTTGTTATTTATAAAAGCCTTGTCCCTGATACAATAGGAAAGTTATCTGGATCCCTTTCTAGTAGCCATTGGTTTGCACATTATAGAAAAACTCACTACTAGTATTATACAGAAAATTATTGTGCTGGCTTTGGTGACCGTCGAGAGCATCATCTCCTTTCGGCAGCTCAAGATATATCCACGTTGCACCATACCGCGGCAATAGTAATAACGATAAAATTATTCGCGGTACCTATTTAATTTCGAAAAATGATAGAAAGACGAAAACAACTAGAAAACCGTTTATAAGAAATTTTTATGAGTTGAGGTGGACAACTTAAACTGTTCTAGGCTCAAGAGAAATGTCGACTATTGCTGTCTTAATCGCTCTTTTCCTTCAATTATAGTTTTAGATATTTTTTCTTTATCTGAAATGTAAATAGAATCCGACAAAGTACAATGCTCTCGGCTAATCGTTCTGTATTACAATCAATATCACGATTTTTTAATAAACATTTTAAAATCCATGAGAAGTTTTTTCTATTGAGCCGTGAGCTAAGCGTGTGGCAAGAAAGCAAAGCGCTTCTCTTTTGTCATTTTCCTCCTTTGTCTAAAATCTCATTGAATTGCGAAAAAGTGCAATACCATCAGCTGACCTTTCGCAGTTACAGCGATTATTTCATTTTTTGACTGCAAATCTATAATTGATGGTAAAAAGACATGTTATTTATGAGTGCGCTATGCGCCTGAACGAGAAAGTCAATAGTATTACCATGGACTGTCCTTGTCTTGGATGCGTTCAGCGCATGCACGAATACAATGTGTTTTTCCATCAATTACAGATTTGCAATCAAAAATTGAAATAATCCCTGTAATTGTGAAAGGCCAGCTGATATCATTGCACTTTGCCACATTTCAATAAGACTTGAGACAAAGTAGGAAAGTGACAAAATGTTTTCAGAAGAAGAAAGAGCGAGCGATAGAGCGATAACCGGATCGCGAGTGTCAGGATAAGCGCTTTACTTCTTTGTCAGACCCTCAATGCATGCAATAAAATAGCCATTTTAATTGGTTTCTAAACATTTTTGAAGAAATAGCCCTTCTCGAATATGACATATTTTGACAATCTTTTTCACGAGGGATATTTATCCATTAGTCTTAATAGCAATAAATAGTTCAAACTATGGTATATTTGAACTCTTTTTTTTTGTAGAAGTAATATAAAATTAATTAAAATTAATGTTCCTTTGTCTAATGAAATTTCCAAGTATTTTCGATTTTTCTAGAAATGTGATTCATAGCCAGGATTCCCCGTAAGAAAGATGTGTGTTCGCATGGAGAGCATACACATACGAAGATTTCAAAACACTGATATACTACGCATAAAGAAATTTCCTCTGATTGGTTAAAAGGAAGAAATGGGGTAATCCTTTTCTCGGCTTCGCTCTCGAGAAATCTCTGTTAGGACCGCATGGCCACGCTAGACAGACGGTGGAAGAGTAGGACAGACAATATTAAATTATTAATTAAATAAAATTTGTGAACAATATCAAATGAAAATGTAAGCAGCACAATCGAGGCCATCCCGAACAATGACACCGGGGGGACCTTCTGTTTCACCTTGAAACACATGGTGGCCTATGCCGGCAACGTGGGTGCAGCCGGCGGCGGCACCGGGGCTGTTTGCTGCTATTGTAAGTGTCATTCTTTTGTTATAATACAATCCTAAAAATGTACTTATAATTATCAGATTATGAAAAATGTTATTGCATGAATTCTTTCATGGAAATAAAGTTCTACCTCCTTGTGGAAAATACGTCTGAGGGTATCAAATTACGCAAGACCAGCAGTATTTTATCAAGGTGTCATATTGTATCTGAAAGAGTCAAATTACATTATACAGACACACCACACATGTAAACATGTGGACAGGGTGATCAAGCGGTGGTCAACTTGAATACTACTATTTTTCTTATCAGTGTATCAGATTACCTAGATGTGCAAGATCAGCGAAATATCAATGATCTTGAAGTTTACTCCTTTTCTTTTTTTTGCGAGTACTACCCCAACTACGAATTCTATCCTTTTCGCCTTTCACCCCTTTCGCCATTGGTGTGCAAACTACACCCACCTCACCTCCTACGTAAATCGAAGATAGTGCAACATTTTTTTCCTACTACAATAGTGTCCGGTTATATTATAGGTCTCTCTATTCTCATAAAATCGAGACCTACAGGGTGTCCGGAAAAAAAGGAGACATATTTTGAGGGGTGGTTCCTAACGCAATTCTAAGAACTTTTTTTGTCCTGGTATTTTTTGATTTAAAGCTTTATTTTTGAGATATTCAATGATAAAGATGCCATTAGTTAAACAGAGACACTCCGGTAGCTGAAGCGAGACAGAGTGGCGCCATCTCATTTTAACTATCGAAGTGTCTCTGTCTAACTAATGGCAAATTTATCATTGAATATCTCAGAAATAAAGCTATAAATCAAAAAATGCCAACAGAAAAAAGTTCTTAGAATAGCCTCAGGAACCACCCCTCAAAAAATGTCTCCTTTTTTTCCGGACACCCTGTATAACCGGACTACGAATGGTTTTTTTTAACTCAGCTCGAGTAGCGAGCGCTGAGTCGTGAAGCCTAAAAAAAAGCTAATAAACGGGGCATTTGAATAGCTATGGATAAGGAAAAATTAAAAATTTAACAATTTTAGTTAAATAGTTTTATAATTATTATTATCTCATTCCTTACATTTTGACGTTGAAAATGGGTCTAAATACGAGAAATTTTGGGTGATTTATAAGTATTTAAATAGTAGTGTCCGGTTATAGGATTTTCCGGACATTTATTTTTCCGGCATTAAAATGGAAGAAACTAAATATAATTACGTGTTGCAAGCGCTTGATGGGGATGTTCTAGAACAGTTAGAAGAGGATGTTTTTGACTCTCCAGCAGCAAACAAATATGAACTCATTAAACAGCAGTTAATAGCTATTTTCTCAGACAGTGGTGACCAGAAGCTCAAAATTTTATTAAATGAACTGGAATTAGGCGAACAGCGTCCTTTGCAACTCCTACGACGTATGCGAGATTTAGCTGGCACCAAAATCTCTGATGAGTTTCTAAAGTCCCTCATACTGTCCACCAGTGAAGACGAGTTAAACCAGTTGGCCCTATTAGCGGACAAAATCTGTGAAGTCATATCGTCTCCAAGCAATCCCATAGTAGTAAATAATATAACCTCGTCTACTTCCACCTCTTTAGAGAGCCAAATAGCTTCACTGGCAAGACAAGTGCAGAAATTATAAGCCAGTCTGAAGAGAAATAGGAATAGAGGCAAATCCTCAAACCGCTCGAGATCTAAAGACAGAAAGGATAGCAACTCCAATTTCATTAATTCACAATCTAAGTCTGACTACTGTTGGTATCACACTAAAGTCACAGGGAAAGCTAGAGATTGTGTAAGCCCATGCAGCTGTAAAAGGAAGGAGAACTCGGAAAACTAATTCATCTGCAATCAGTGGCGACCGGGTTGCAGAAGCCTACTAGTCGCCTGGTGATAACTGATTTAAATTCAGGAACCAAATTTTTAATGGATAGTGGAGCTGATGTTTCAGTTATCCCTGCCTCACGACAAGACCTCAAACATAAAATGGACCTGTATTTATATGCAGCTAATGGTACAAGAATTGCCACCTATGGCAGTAAACTGCTACACCTAAATATTGGACTTCGCCGAGAATTTTCTTGGACTTTTATCATAGCCGACGTCCGAAAACCAATTATAGGAAACGATTTCCTTGGTCATTTCGATCTTTGGGTAAATCTTAAACGAAAAAGGGTTGTAGACTCTCTAACCTCATTATCTATTTTAGGTGAGATATACATGGGAAATATTCCTACAATACGCACAATTGAGATGAAAGATCAATTCCAGGAGATACTCAAGAAGTTTCCTGCTATAACACGAGCGAACCTCATACATAAGAAGGCAGCTCATAACGTTGAACATTACATTGAGACTGTTGGTCCACCGGTTACATAAAAAGCCAGAAGATTGGACTCAGTAAAGTTGAAAGCAGCTAAGAAGGAATTCCAATACATGCAGCAACAAGGCTTATGTCGTCCTTCTAAGAGCCCGTGGGCAAGTCCACTGCATTTGGTCCCTAAAAACGTACTAGATTGGAGGCCTTGCGGCGATTACCAATGCTGAAATAGAATCACAATTCCTGATAGCTATCCTATTCCTTTTATTCAGGATTGTACACATTTTTTGGAAGGTACTAAGATATTTTCCACAATAGACTTAATAAGGGCATATCAACAAATTCCCGGGCGCGAGGAAGATATACCAAAAACCGCTATCATCACACCTTTTGGGTTATTTGAGTTTCCGTTCATGACTTTTGGTCTTAGAAACGCAGCTCAAACGTTTCAACAATTTATAAATGAAGTCACATCAGGACTGGATTTCACGTACGTATACTTAGACGACATCCTGGTGGCATCAAAAAGTGAGGAAGAACACAAGAAACACCTGGAACTACTGTTCACCAGACTCCAGAAATATGGTTTAGTTATCAACACAGATAAGTGCATTTTCAGAACATCTTCTGTAAAGTTCCTAGGACACCTAATGGATGTAAAAGGTATTCAACCACTTCCTGAGAAGGTCCAAACCATACAAGAATTCCCTCAACCACAACAAGCCAAAGCCCTACGCAGATTCTTAGGTATAGTAAATTATTCCAACCGTTTTGTCAAAGGTTTACACAAATCCAAGCACCTTTACACGAGATGATAGCTGGATTAAAGAAGAATTCCGATAAATCAATCGTTTGGTCACAAGAGAGCATCAAGGCATTTAATCTGATAAAAGAAAAGTTAGCGGCAGCCACTACATTGAATTTTCCGAAGAATGCAGCTACATTGATTTTGCAAACAGATGTATCGGACACAGTCATTGGCGCAGCTCTGCAATAAAAAACCGAGAAAGACCACAAACCCTTGATTTACACTTTCAGCAAGAAATCGGACCAATTATCACCTCGGCAATGTCGACACCTTGCCTTTATCTCTGAATTCTCCACTCACCTTCTTCATGTTGCTGGAGAAGAGAATATTGTAACTGATGCCTTATCAAGAATCGACCAAATATCGATGCCAGTAATCGTCTCTTCGAAAGAGTTAGCTGAAGCCCAAGCAGACGACGAACAATTACAAAAAATATTAAAAGATGACAATTCTAGTCTTAAGTTAATAGATATTTAAATATTATTATTAAGTTGATATTTATGTGTTATTAGTTTTTAGGAAGAGGTCAATACGATAAAAAAATGAAAGGGCAAAGGGGGGTATTAAAGAGGTTCGGGCGAAAGGATGTCAACAAAAGGGTGTGATGTGTGGATAAAACCAATTTAAAGGAAAATTCAATTTAATTAAGAAATTTTGAGTTTTTAGGAAAAGGTCAATACGTTTAAAAAATTAAGGACAAAGGAGTGTTTGCAGAGAGGTGGGGGAGAAGGGATTACGACAAAAAGGGTGTGGTAACTGGATAAAAACGAGTTAAACGAAAACTCGATTTAATTAAGAAATTTTGAGATTTTAGGAAAAGGTCAATACGTTAAAAAAAAGGACAAAGAGGGTTTTTAAAGAGGTTGAGGAGAAGGGATTACTACGACTTAAAAAGGTGAGGTGAGTGGCTAAAAACGTTTTAAACGAAAATTGAATTTATTTAAGTATTTTAAATTTTTAGGAAAAGGTGAATAAGAAAAAGTAAAGGTCAAAGGGGGTATTTAAAGAGTTTGTGGAGAAGGGATTACTACGACTTTTAAGGGTGAGGTGAGTGGATAAAAACGTTTTAAACGTAAATTCCATTTATTTAAGTATTTTAAATTTTTAGGAAAATTTGAATACGATAAAAAATTAAGGACAAAGGGGGGTATTTAAGAAGTTTGTGGAAAAGCTATTACTACGACTTAAAAGGGTGAGGTGAGTGGATAAAAACGTTTTAAACGAAAATTCAATTTATTTAAGTATATTAAATTTTTAGGAAAAGGTCAATACGATAAAAAATTAAGGACAAAGAGGGGTATTTAAAGAGTTTGTGGAGAAGGTATTACTACGACTTAAAAGGGTCAGGTGAGTGGATAAAAACGTTTTAAACGAAAATTCAATTTATTTAAGTATATTAAATTTTTAGGAAAAGGTCAATACGATACAAAATTAAGGACAAAGAGGGGTATTTAAAGAGTTTGTGGAGAAGGTATTACTACGACTTAAAAGGGTCAGGTGAGTGGATAAAAACGTTTTAAACGAAAATTCAATTTATTTAAGTATTTTAAATTTTTAGGAAAAGGTCAATACGATAAAAAAAAGGACAAAGGGGGTATTTAAAGAGGTTGGGGAGAAGGGATTACTACGACTTATTTAATATAAATTTATTTATTTAACAAATGTAATTTTTGCAAAAAATACTTTATTTTCTTTATTCTTTTAAAAATGATTTAAATCATATATAAAATAAAGCCAAGTATATAACTTATATATAACTTTATAAGCAATAATTACAATTTTTTATATATAGTTTACATTAAACAAAATGCATATAATATATTTAATTTATAAACAATATACATATAACTTTTTTACAGATAGTTTATAAACAATTTTTTTACAATTTTCTTATATAGAACTTGGCGAGCCTCCATGCTTTTTTAAATAACATTTGATTTGAAAATATATCTTATAACAATTTGTATCTACAATATTAACTATATATAATAAGTGATGCATTATTAACAATGTAATGGGGTTGCCTGATGATGTTTGTAGTCCTGTTAAGCTCCAACAGTATTAATGATTAATTTTTTGAATAATGTAGTTTTAATACTCTTGTCGAATAACAGCTACGAAGTGCTTTCGGGAAATATGTAAATTAGCTTCTAGAATAGTGGAGATGTAGAATAGTGGAGATAACATCCTGTAGACAATTGTTGTAATATTTTCAAATACCAATGGTGAAGTAGTGAAACATAAATCTTATTCGAAGTAAATCTTAGAATAACAACGTATTTTTTTTAATGAGTTTTGTAAATTATTTTTCATGTAGTAGCTACTAATTATTTTCGAAGAGTTTTATAATTTTTTTTTTTTATGCAGCAGCTACGAATTTTCTATACTTATCTGTAATTGTCATGTAGAAGCTACGAATTCATGTCAGCGAATTTTATGTATATACTTGTCATATAGCAGCTACGAATTCCTGCTGAGATATTTTTAATCCCCCCTAAAAAACATCCCGATGTAAAAAAAATACGCTAAGTAGTTATCCCCTTCCAAAAAACCCCTTTATGTACAAAAAAAAATATATATATTATTTATACACTTATATATTTAATGAATGAATACTCTTAATCTAAATAAAAGGTATAAAAGTAAAAAAAAATTAATTGCATTTTAATACAAAAAAAATATATTTATTTAAAAATTGTAGTTACTACAAACAAAAAAGACTTTATTTTGTTTATTCTGTTAAAAAGTATTGAAATCATACATAGAATAAAGCCAAGTATGTAATCTCTTTATTATTATATTTATTCTCAGCATATAGTTTCTCAAAAATATGCTGATTTCTTTTAAATAAAGTTTATAAACAATTTGCACATTAAATATAGTTTATAAACAATATACATAAAATATAGATAGATTATAAACAACAATATGCATAAAAGATAGACAGTTTATAAACAATATGCTTCATACATAGATAACTTATAAACAATATGCATAAAAGTTTTTTATATATAGTATATAAACAATTTGTTTACAATTTTTTTATACAGGACTTGGCGAGCCCCCATGCTTTTTTAAATAACATTTGATGATTTTACTTCATTAAATCATATCTTATGACACATTGCTCCAAAATTAACTGTAGGATAGGATGGAATGCATTATCGCCAATGTATTCCGTTTGATTGATGAAGTTTCTTGTTTATTAGTTACAATCCGACAGCATTGATGATTATTTGTCGACTTATGTTACAATATTCTTCTCCAATAGCAGTTACGAATTCCTGTCGGATAATTTGTTATCAACTTCTGGGATAGTAGTGACAAAATCGGATAGTAGTGATGACAAAATCCTCTAGATAATCCTCAGATGAACTGTAAAACAAATAATATTAGAAATAATATATATACTAATTACAAAGTCTTATCGACTAATTTTCTGTTCTTTTTATGAAGCAGCTACGAATTCATGTTGGCGAATTTTATGTACTAGTCATGAAGCAGCTACGAATTCATGTCAGCAAATTCTCTGTTCTTTCTTGTCCTGTAACAACTATGAATTCATGCCAACGAATTTTTTCTATTCTTGTCCTGTAGCTGCTACAAATTCTTATCGACGAATTCTGTCCTCTTGTACTGTAGCAACTAGGAATTCCTGCCAACGAATATTCTCATCTTTTCATGTAATAAGTATAAATGCATGTTGACGAACTTTCTGATATTTTTATGTAACAGTTATGAATATATAAGGTTTTCTTATATATTGCAAGGAGTATTGTTGTTTATAATCTATCTATATTTTATGTATATTGTTTATAAACTATATTTGATGTACATATTGTTTATAAACTTTATTTAAAAGAAATCAGCATATTTTTGAGAAACTATATGCTGAGAATAAATATAATAATAAAGAGATTACATACTTGGCTTTATTCTATGTATGATTTCAATACTTTTTAACAGAATAAACAAAATAAAGTCTTTTTTATTTGTAGTAACTACAATTTTTAAATAAATATATTTTTTTTGTATTAAAATGCAATTAATTTTTTTTTACTTTTATACCTTTTATTTAGATTAAGAGTATTCATTCATTAAATATATAAGTGTATAAATAATATATATATTTTTTTTTTGTACATAAAGGGGTTTTTTGGAAGGGGATAACTACTTAGCGTATTTTTTTTACATCGGGATGTTTTTTAGGGGGGATTTCACTCATTTTTGTAAGTTTAGACAACAGAAAATAAATATTTGGCAACAATATAATAAAGGTATATACATCTAACTTACGTGTAAATTTAAAAATTGATGCATTGTTTAATTAATCATTGATTATTTATTCACTTTGTAGAAATAATAAGTAAACGTCTTTGGCTCCTCTGGGCCATTGTTTCTTTTGAACAAGAGTATCATTAACTTGAAGCCATGATTTTTTGTTCTTTTCCCTCAAATATGAAGTATAATGTCCTGCCTCTACTGATCCACCATGATGCAAGATAGCACTTTGAACAGTATAATTATTACCTGCAATACATAGCTTAGTAGTTGGTATTGCTTTGATACTGTTATTCGTTATTTTCGATATTACACCGTTTTCGACAGAAAACAAGAGCAATTATATTATCAAATATTGTCCAGCCCTGGTAATGTCTGTCTTTTCAGTTCGTGTATTCAATCCTCAACTGACGCAAGCTTCTTCAATATCATGCCATTTTGCAAAAGCTTGTTCAATAAGTGATTGCAATTCAGTAGATTTTCCCCTCTTATCGCGTGGAAGTGGAACCGAAAGGATAATGTTTCTTTGTTCAGTAATTGTATTATAATTGCACGATCTGCAATGAAGCGTAAATGTTAATTGATGTTGGAAAATATTTTGAATATCTTCTGAATTTTCCAGCAATTTAATTAAAAATTCTGAAGCATCCTGTTGTTGGGGTAGAATAAAGATGTCTCCTAAAAATTGTCTAATACCAATAGAATTCAAGTGTCTATTAATATTATTAATATTCTTATCCATGTATGCCTCTGTCAAAATTCTCAATTCGTCTTTATCATTACGACGAAGCCATACTCTTCTGACCATATCGCAATGAAGCAAGCATTGCAAACTTGCATTCGCATAGCAGGAAACATTGTCAGAATTAACAAAACCTTTAATTTTTTTAATCGACAACAATATCATCATTTGTATTTTTTTGTTCCAATATTTGTTGATTTGTGGTAGTTTTTAGAACTGCCCAGACTAAATCATGAATTTTCCTTATTCCACTGTTTTTCTTTGACTGAACATCAATCATTGAAGATCTGGTCTGTACGCAATTCTTAAACGATTGTATTCTATTATTGCTGACTTACTAGCTTTTATGGAGATCGGATCAAAATTAATTAAATATAACCCATCTAATGAAGTTATTCGTGAAAGTGCAACATAAATTTGTCCACAAGAAAATATGGAATTTCCTGCATCGACGACAGCCGACTTTAAAGTCAAACCTTGGCTTTTGTGTATGGTAACACCATAACTGAGAGAAAGTGGAAATTGATGACGTACAACATATGATTTTTCCATTATCTCAAATTTCGTCAAAACTCTTTCGATACTGTGCGCTGTACCATTTTTCAGGACAATTTTTATCTTGTCAATATCATCATTACTCTCATTATTTTCTATGGATCTGGAAATATCAATTATTTTTCCTATGGTTCCATTAACAAGGCCGAGCGTTACATCAATATTACGTCTCAGCATAACTTTTGCACCTACTTTAACAGTGATAACTCTATTTAAGCCTGCCATACGAGAGTTATCTTCTTCGTATTTGTTCAAAAGTTTGACTTGTTTCTTAAAATATGGCGGACAATCGACCACGTCATGCGCAATCAAAGAAACCTCCTCGTTATCTATTTCCTTCAACATTGCCACATTAAGTACATCACATAAGTAGCATGTAGGAAATAGACAAATTGTATCAGTGGACAAATTATTTATATAATGACATAATTCGTTCAATCTTGCATTAATATTAGACGAAACGAATTTTATCTTTCTCGATTCCAATAGGCTCACATCTTCCTTAGTCGTGACACCTAAGCGGATTCTCGATAATAAATTTCTATAAGTATTATCACCACTTTGGCGCATATTTATTGTCAGCTCGTCGTAAGTGAACAAGTTGACCCATAGATTCGTCACTGCCAGTGAACCTAAACACTTGTCGCGTTTGTCCTGGCGTATTTTGACAAAAGCTGGGTCTTCGTGAACTGGTGGCAATTGCAGCAAATCACCGAATAAAAGAATATGCTTTTTGCCGAACCAGCTATCATCAGTTTCACTCGTATCGAATATCTCTGTTAATCGCAAATTGATGTACATGAGCGTTATATTCGAGACCATAGATACCTCGTCAATGACGAAAAGAATCGTATTCTTTAATTCGTCTCGCAGAGTTTTTAAAACTACGTCGGACAAAGGCCTATACTTTGGCGTACATCCATGCTCCACCGGCAATTGAAATAGCCTGTGTAACGTCAAACCGTCTATGTTGAATGCAGCTATACCAATTGGTGTAGTAACAGCCGTGTCTTTCTTCATTATTCGTTTAATCCAACAGCGTAGAGTTTTGATAAGAAAGCTCTTGCCTGTACCGCCTTCACCACTTACATATAACCGAAGTGGAGTTTTGTGATAGTCATAGTCTGTTATAGTATTCGTCACTTGATCGTATATTCTATGTTGATCGGTGTTTAATTCAGCAATCATCTGCGTTAAATTCAAATCAGCTGTTTTGTTTACAGCATCTCTGAACTCTTGCATCGCATCTTCCGCCTCAATAGGATTGCATTGCAATAAAATATCGTCCGAGGTGTTTGTACATTTGTTATTATCACCTGCCTTTACTTCTTCAACATTCAATTGTTGATTTATTAATTCTTTAACATGTTCAAAACCTTTGTTAATTTCTTCTATGCGTTCATGATACCTTAAACAATCGATTAGATCATCCGTCAATGCTGTAAACGCATCGGCATAGGTGTTGTAGGACATTTTCAATTCGTTCGTATCTCTCCATGGCTTAAATAACAGCAATAGTGCATAGAAATACTTTTCTGGTTGAATGTGCATATTGTACGTATAATGGTTAATCAAGTAACAATTTTTTTGTTTTTTCAAATAAAGTTTTGCACCTTCTGCAGTAAATTCTAAACACGTGTCATTATTCTTAGGTTTAACCCTAACAACATCATACCATTTTGCATAGTCATAAAGATTTAAAGAGTTTAGTTCTGTCGGTCTGTTCGGATAATAGTTATCTATCAAATTTGGACAGAACAAATCTGCCGATTCTGAGTCGAGTTTCTCTATTTCACTTCGCGTCTTAATTTCTTTACTTCTTATTTGATTGACATCCAACCATCTGATAGTGGTATCCCTGTCAGTGGTATAGAGTGGAATTCCTAATAGTATATCAGCGACTTCCAATGCTCCGCATTCCCTATTGTTTAAACTTCTTAAAGCAATATTCCATAAGATACTTCTTAATGATTTGGTTGAATTTACAATGTCGAAAGTATCAACTTCATAACTCGTCTCAGTCTTAGTCGTATACTTGGTACAGTACCAGTTGAGCAACGTTGATCTCTCACCGATAAATTGAATATCCATGTTTCCTTCCCATGTAGTAAGGATGGGTGGATTATAATCATTAATATTTTTCTCGCGTACTGTACGTGGTAAATCGTATAACCGACTTTTCGATTTCAATTTCCTTCTATTAGCGACAGAAACGGCTACATCTCGTAAGATCATTTCATCCGTTACCGGCCTTGGAAATCCAAATCTCCATTTTTTAATACAACCTTTTTTCGTCTTCTTATTTCTCAAGCAGTAATGATTGTGATGGTGTTGCTTATGCTTGGTGACTCGACTATGTAACATGGGTGATATATTTGGATTTGGTTCTCTGCATGTTACATATTTTAAGATAAATTGTAGAACCTCCTCATTCGACGATAGACCCATGATTGGAGCATCCTCGATCCAAATTAGAATGTGACAATGCGGCATGCCTCTACTTTGGTACTCCCGTCGAACAAAATAATGCTTTACTTTGCCAATAGGATTGTCCGGTGAGCATATAAAATCGATCATTGCAAGAAATTTCATATGTAAAAATCTAGCTGCAGATACTGGATCAGCAACGATAAGTTCATTGACAGAATTAATGGAAGAGAGACTGGGACTTACGTCTTTTATGTATTCTGTCAAGTCTGGCCATAACCACTCGGCTGGACTCAACGTTAGAAACCATGTGGCTGGTCCATAATCACGAGTCATCGCGTTAATATTGCATCTGACTTTATTCCAATATTGTCGTGTATTGGGTAGTTTTCCAAATATCGTCTCCAAATTTCCTTCCAGCTTTTTTTCCGACATCAAGTTTAGGAATTCATGAGCAGTGTATTTTTCCTTTACATTGGTGGTCATTAATTTATGATAAATACCACTATTTATTTGTCGCATATTCGCATTGTTCAATAAAAAAAAATAAGTATTGTACGTTTAAGCGAAATTGCAAATGCTTGGACATTATTCTTGATTTGACAAAATCAAAATCCCTTATGTGAAATTTTCTTTCCTCGTATATACCATTTTTACCATAACAGTATATATCGGGAAAGCACATAAGATCCAATTGTTTTTGACGATTGTCGAAAGTCTGAGCCTCCACTCTCAGCATTTGATATAGATTCGTTGACATATCATTCAATCTTTTCTCATACATTGGATATACCGTGTATTGCTCATAGTACGATGACTCTGGATCTGTAATTTGCGTCAGCATTGCTCAATAATTCTGTTATTCATATTATTGCTGCTTCTCTCATTATTAGTAATATTATTATTCATAATGGTGTTATTGTTATCATCATTATCAACATCATCAACATTTTCTTCATCCATATCTTCTATGGTAAATTCTGTTTCATTCAGACTATTATTTTGTAATAGTTCTTCCGGAGAATAAGGTAAATTGATTTTAGCATAAAGGGGATTATTTTCCTTCATCCATTGAAGAACGTTAAATACTTTTTTAATGTCTACCAAATTCTCCCAAACTAATTTTGATCTTGTAGGAATTCCACGCACCAGGATGTATAATTCGTGGTGATTATTAATGGGTCTCGTTGCCGGACATATTTTCTTTAAAGTCTCTTCTATTGGCAACGGCAAATGAAATATTCTTCCCTTCAACTTTTGTATCATTTGTTTATGCGGTACCTTCTTATTCGCCACTGTGCCCATTCGTTGAATGCATTGAAATGCCTTTGCTCTCTGGATTAATATTTTCTCATAATCATTAACATTAGAAAATACTGAAGACATTTTACCAACGTAAAGATTATTGAGAACACACACTGGCGGTATAGAGTTTTTAAGGAAATAATGTAAACAATAATGACATACATTGTCAGGTTCTATATCCTCCTTTTTCAGATATGTTAATAAATTATCCCAGTGTAGACCACTCAAGGGTTTCCTTATTCTTCTCAAGCATGTGACATCTTTTTTGAAATGCAACTTTTCGCAAGACACACATGCAATTCTAGGTCTATCCAACGATCTCTTTCTATAAGCCTGAAAGGCTTTATTATACGTTGTTATTATTCTGTCTTCGTTCAAGTCTATTTCAGCAATTTCAACATTTTCAAATATATTTTTTTTCTGCAGATCGTCCACGATCTCTCTTAATTTATCAACTTCGGCATTTTCTAAGTATTTATCAATTTCTATTACTTTTTTATATTTGAATAAAATGAATTTATTAATTTCTGTACATTTCTTACTCGTGGATAATGCGGACATAAGAAATTCACAGTGAGTAAGAGTGATTGACAAACATTGGGATTTATGTAGCATCCTTGAGAATGTCCTTTTTTAACAATAGATTATTTTACTGTACAACGTCCTATGCGTTTTATGAGAATGGGTACATTTCTCAATAATTTGCAATCAAATATAAGTTTGAGCAATCGATAATAACGTATGATAATTTCAGTATTTGTAATGTAAAAGTTACTGCATTTCCAAACTTTTTTTGTACCATTGTTATTAGTCACGTCATCCAACAGGGATAAAATATTTACGATTTTTCCGTTTTTATTAGTAATAGAAGTTTCTTCAAACGTTGTAAAATTGTATGTTGTCTCAAAGAAATATGCTTCTATCGATGCAGAGTGCTCAGATGTACCACACAATACATCGCGTGCATCATCATTTAAATTTGAACCGAAGTCTGCAGTTTCAATTGCAGATAATTGTAACATTAATTTCTGCATTCTTCCGTAATAATCGCAAGATTTGTTTCATATTTTGTAAGTATTTATTTCTCAAATAGAAAGACCATTTAAATAAGTTTTCTGATTCCATTCTACGATCCGCAGCAGTGCCCTTAACAATATTTTGTTGTATAAAATTGATATAAATTTCCTTATTGTATTTCATACTAATATTGTTACAGCATCTAAAGTATTTGTTGTACTTTTTGCGTATCTCCTGTGCTAAACGCATTTTTCTTTTAATACGTAGCGTGTCCTTGTGTTTATCGTAGTATGATTTATTTTGCAATCTTTTTTGTTCTGTATGAGTTTCATTATAAGTGTCTTTTCTTTTTAAATCTGATTGTCGATTTCTTCTGTAATAACATCTTTTTCTTTCTCTAATTTTAATTAAATTTCTTAAATAATTCATTTTTTTTCTTATTAGATTAAGATGCAAATTCGATCTTTATTTATTTTGTTGTTTTTTTCGATTTTCCTGTATACTATGTATATATATCTGTTACCTTTTAAATTTCGATATTTATCTAAGTTCAATCTATATTTTATTTGTTCTTTCTTACGATTTTCCTTAACATTTGACATATATTTTTCTCGTCTTTTACTTCTACATTTTTTCACATTCAATGCATATTTTGAACGCTTTTGCTTTCGATATTCATCCAAATTGGATAGATATTTTGTTCGTTCTAAATGTAGAAACATTTGTCTACATTCAATGCATAATTAGTACACTTTTGCTTTCGATATTCATGTAAATTTTATATATATTTTTTTCGTTTTTTAAGTCGATATTGCACTAAATTTAATGCATATTTTTCACGCTTTTGTTTTCGATATTCGTCCAAATTGGACATATATCTTTTACGTTTTTCACTTCGATATTTGTTTAAATTTAGTAAGTATTTAAGACGTTTTTTATTTTGATTTTCTTTTAAATTTAATATATAATGTTTACGTTTTTTGTAATTGATTTACAGTTAAATTTTTAGCGTAACGTATGCGTTTTAACCTTTGATTATGAATAATATTTTTTAGATACCTTTTTTGTTTTTGTATACGATTTCTTTCATTATTAATTTTATATATAAAACATTTTTTCAACTAATTTCATGTAAATTATTATGATATTTGTGGTATCTATGTTTTCTAATATTATCTTTATTTTGAAAATAATATAAACGATTTTTAAGACATTTGTTTATAAAATATTTTTGATAATCATCACGTTTTCGGGTGCATAATTTTTTCCTATTTAATAAGTAATAAAACTTGTTTTTCATGCGACTCTGTATAATATCATTATTATAGTTTTCCTTTCGTTTATCACAAATTTTTTCCTTACGTTCCAAATAATATTTTTGTTTCAATAATTTATCTTTCTTAGACCTAATGTTATAGGCCAAACGTCTTTGTGAATTAGCATTTTCTTTTCTGTTATGCCAACGGGCTCTTTCTTCTTCTTTTTTTAATTTATTTTTAATATGATTAGTGTTCCTATCGATCGACGGATTGTTGTTATTCATGCCGATCGATGGATTGTTCATGTCGATTAATGAATTTTTTTCGTTCATGCCGATTGATGGATTGCTCATATCAATAACCGGATTATTTTTGTTCATGGCCATCGATGGATTTTTCATATTGATCAAATGATGTTTTTTATTAATACCGATCGATGGATTGTTCATATCGATCAAGTGATGTTTTTCATTCATACTGAGCGATGGATTGTTCATATCGATCAATGAATTATTTTCGTTCATACCGATTGATAGCTTATTCATATCGATCAACAGATTATCATTATTCATGCCGATCGATAGATTGCTCATATCGATCAACAGATTATTATTGCTCATGGTGATCGATGAATTTTTTATTTTGTTATGTTGTCTTCGTATTCGTTCTTTGTGTTTCTTTAATCTTCTACTTTCTGCAACTTTTAAAGTAGGAATGTTATAACTAAGAAAAGATTGATCTAATGGAAAATGCCTTAAATCTTTATTTAAAAATAAATT
This sequence comes from Sclerodermus sp. 'alternatusi', assembly GCA_037305995.1. Classification (NCBI taxonomy): domain Eukaryota; kingdom Metazoa; phylum Arthropoda; class Insecta; order Hymenoptera; family Bethylidae; genus Sclerodermus; species Sclerodermus sp. 'alternatusi'. Next base: position 114,437 of record JBBEEM010000037.1, read on the forward strand.
TACTAAATGATTACGCATTTGTAAATCATCGTACCTAATTTTATTAGGTTTAATACCAAAAGCAAGAGAGGTTGCAAACGCTATTGCAAATACACCACAATCATTTCCGTTTGGTTGTTGTTGCACTATAGGAAAGTTAATTTTATCTGTTTCAAATTTATAAAAAGGAAATAATTTAGATAAATATAATTTATGATCATTGTGCAGTTGTTTTTTATTTAAAGAATCATAAATATATATTTTTATTCCATCATAATGTGCACAAATCCAATGTTCATCTATATTTGTTGTTCCGCTAAATAAAATTTGAATACATTCTGATGAATTGTTTGATATAGATTGAATGTATTGAGGACATTGTATTTTTAATGGATCTTCTGAGTAAATGTTTGGACAAAACTTACGTAATATCTCAATGAAGATATTCATGTGGGCATCATGTAACCACATACCATTTTTGATAATATTTATATCACTGTCATTCATTAACAACATTTTTTGTTTAATTGTAGTCTTGTTTATTATTATTATTTTTATTCACTGAGTATACTAAATTGATGTAATTTTTATTAAATAAATAAAAAAAATTTTATAAAATTGTTTAAATATAAGTAGTTTATATGCAACAATTTTATATAAATTAAAGTGAGTCCTATTTCTCAAAGAGTTATAGAACTACTAAATTCTATGATTAATAGACTGCCTAGATTCGAACAATAATATAATCTATCCTTCTTAGATTAATTGATGAACCTCTTTCTGTTACCAATAACATTTGTATTTTGTTCTCTATATTTGAATACACAAACATTAATTAACACAGGGATTGAGGAAATTGTATATTATGTTTATATCACGTCTAATTTTATTCTTAATTATTATATAATTTAATTTTATAATTTCATGAAATAAAATTAGTAAAAGGCCATAGAAGCGAATTGAAGGAAATTATGAACAATAAGCAATGACATAAAATACAATTTATAAAATCTTATTTTTTACATATTGCGCATAGTGTTCTGAAACTCGATACCATGGCCCTTTTATGATTGTAATTCAGAAAAATGATTAAAGTCTTGTTATATTATCCAGTTGCGTATTTCTGAAATAATGTATGACTCGGTAGAGTCGAGTAGTGTCGCACCAACGTTATTCATGTGTGCGTGCATGTATGTTCTATCGTGTCGGATATAACATACACATTCATAACGTTGGTGCGACGCTAGCCGACAGCTCGAGCGACAAAGAAGCAAATACACTTCTATGCGTATCGCATATACGCAAGTCGCTAGTATAACTATAATTTCACCCTTTTTCTGAATTAAAATTATAAAAACGTTAGGATAGCGAGTTGCTGGATACTATGCCTAATCTCTAATCACCCCTCACTCCCCGCTACTCCTTCTATTTTTTGTTTTTTAAGCATATTTTTGATATTACTTCAATTATCGAAGCGTCTCGATATAATTAATACGATTAATAGAATTAATAATTAATAGAAAAAAATTTTTGTAAAATTGTTTATAAACTATCTGTAAAAGACTTTTATGCATATTGTTTATAAATTAATTATATTATATTATATGCATATTGTTTAATATAAACTATACATAAAAAAATTTTAATTTTTGCTTATAAATTAATATAAAGTTATATACTTGGCTTTATTTTATATATGATTTCAATACTTTTTAAAAGAATAAACAAAATAAAGTATTTTTTGTAATAAGTACAATTTTTAAATAAATGAATTTTTGTATTTAAAAGCAAGTAATTATTTTATATTTTTTATTATTATTATACCTCTTATAAAGAAAATATTAAATATATAAGGTTATAAATCATACATATTTTTTTGTATATAAAGGGTATTTTTGGAAGGGTAATAAAGTTGCTAGATGTATCGGCGGAATATAATCACTTATTAAGAAGGTTTGACAAGGCCAACACCTCCTTTAATCTTAAGGTAAGCATTAATAATTATTTTATTTTATTTACATACAGAAATATCTAAATAAAATTAAAGATAATAAAATTAGAAGTTAAAACATTTTTATTATAATTATTAATATTTTTTTCCAGATTATTATAATAATAAAATTAAAAAAAATGTCTTCAGAAAATGGTGAGTACAGATCTTATTTTATAAAATTATTTTTATTATATGATAATATATATAATTAACCTTTAGAAGATTTCCTAAGTGTTGTATAATTTTAAGCTTAGTTTACATTAAATATAAATGTTGATTCAGTGAGATACGTCTACATTTTAAAAGATTCTTAGAAGTGCGATTATGAAAATATTTTTCATTTAACATTTTTCGATGAGAGTATTAATTTTATAGATATTTAATGATAAAGGTGCTTTTAGTGACACAGAGATAAATAAAAAGATAATATAAAAATTTATTTAAAAATAAAGTTTTACACAACCTCTTAAAGATTGACCATATCTCACTGAAACACTCAGCATACAGGGTTTAACATTGATGTTAGGTAATATTATAAGGGTTTTTAATAGGGGGAGTAATTGCGAAAAGATTTTTCATGGAGCATATTTTAATTTAAAACTTACTTTTTAAAATATATAATGATAAAGGCGATATTAGTTGGACAGAGACAGAGTCAATTGTTTGAAGTGAGATAACACCATTCTATATCACTTAAACTATCTATCTTTATCTGTCCAATTAATACCATCTTTATCATTAAATATTTATAAAAATAAAAATTTTATTATATTATATAATTAATTAATTATTATCTTTTTTTTATTATTTACAGATAATATAAACAACAGGAGCATGGAGGTGGACGGGGGCCAGCAGCAGCAGCATCAATCCCAAAATCATGAGATGCAGCTCCTGCGTCAACAAATTCAATTGTTGGCGCAGGAGTTGTTCTCAATGAAGAGGGCTAATGATGCTGCTGCTGCTGGTCCATCAACCGAGCAGGAAAATATAGTTCAAAAAGCAGACCAGCAAGAACAACAACAACAACAACAGCAACACGTACAAGTGGAGGAAGTGCGACATAAAAGTAATTATTAAAATTTATTATTATTATTATTTTTTATATTCTATTAAAATCTTGAGTTCTATTTCTATTTAATGCATATGTAATTAATTTAATGCTATTTATATTTAATACTATACTTAAACATTTTTATTTTTTATAATTTCAGAACGCAGGACTCCTAGAAGTCTCGCATGAGCGGAGGGCATGGTCGAACGTGGCCGTAGCCGCGGCCACGGTCGCGGTCGAGGTCGTGGGTTATTTATATATATATATATATATATATATATATATATTTTATTGTTGTTATTTGACATTAATTCCTATATATACAGGGTGTCCGGAAAAAAAGGAGACATTTTTTGAGGGGTGGTTCCTGAGGCTATTCTAAGAACTTTTTGTTCTTGGCATTTTTTGATTTAAAGCTTTATTTCTGAGATATTCAACGATAAATTTGCCATTAGTTAGACAGAGACGCTTCGATAGTTAAAGTGAGATGGCGCCCCTCTGTCTCGCTTCAGCTACCGGAATGTCTCTGTCTAACTAATGGCATCTTTATCGTTGAATATCTCAGAAATAAGGCTTTAAATCAAAAAATACTAAGACAAAAAATGTTTTTAGAATTGCGTCAGGAACCACCCCTCAAAATATGTCTCCTTTTTTTCCGGACACCCTGTATACAGACCTTTTTTGAGGGTTGATCACTAAGAATATTTTAAGGAATATTTACTCTTGGTACTGTTTAAATTGTCACTTTATTTGCGAAATATTAAGTGATACATTTTACATTAATTATATCGAGACGCTTCGATAATTGAAGTAATATCAAAAATATGGTTAAAAAACAAAACATAGAATGAGTAGCAGGGAGTGAGGGGTGATTGTAGATTGGGCATAGTGTCCGGCAACTCGCTATCCTAACGTTTTTATCATTTTAATTCGGAAAAAGTGTTAAATTAGAGTTATAGTAGCGAGTTCCGTTTACGCGATACGTATAGAAGTGTATTTGCTTCTTTGTCGCTCGAGCTGTCGGCTAGCGTCGCACCAAAGTTATGAATGGTGAATGGGTGTATGGTTGATATAGTGACGTGTCACACACCATGATCTCAAAAATATGCCTAAAAAAAATTAAACAGAAGGAGTAGCGGGGAATGAGGGGTGATTATAGATTAGGCATAGTATCCACCAACTCGCTATCGTTTTTATAATTTTAATTCAGAAAAAGTGTCAAATTATAGTTATACTAGCGAGTTGCATATACGCGATACGCAGAGATGTGTATTTCCTTCTTTGTCTCTCAAGCTGTCGGCTATCGTCGCACCCAACGTTATGAACGTATGAGTTGGTGTATGTTATGTCATGTCGAATGGCATGATCCCGTAATAATCAGTCTTATTAGAATAAAAAGAAATTATCACTTATGTGTTTATATTTATTCAGTAAATGATTTTACAATACTTTTATTAATTTCAACAATTAATTTTAATAATTATAATTTGTTAATAATAATTGTGTAATAATAATCATTAAGTAAGTAAATGCACGGAGAGGGTGGCGTAAAGGGGGGGGGGTCGAAGGGGTGACGGGGAAAGGGTGTGGAGGGTGGTTAATAATAATTTCCATAAAAATTTTATTTAATTAATTAATTTTAATAATAAGAAATTTATAATAATCATTAATTAGGTAAATGCACGGGGGGCGGCGTAAGGGGGGAGGCGAAGGGGTGTAGAGGGTGGTTATTAATTATATATTTAAATAAAAATTTAATTTAAAAAAATTTTAAATAACTTAGTGATAGAAATTTTTTCTAATAGAAATATGATAGGTGTGACGTCATCGCCACGTTTTCGAGTGGAGGGAAGAATATGGAGACGACGGCGACGACGACGACGGAACTGAACATACACTTTTTATACATTTTGGTGCATTTTATAAAAAAAATTTTGTTTTTCTTTTTTTTTCCAATTAAAGTTTGGATGTTTCGGGAAAAGGATACTCGGTGTCTCGCGTACAGTAGCACATGACGTCACTGTAAGGCTATACTACTTGGCGCGAGACTCTACCGAGTCTCCTGATGTTGATCCCCTTTAAGGAAGTGTAGTCATTTTGTAACACCCTGTATATCATATCAACTTCTCTTCATAAGACGTTTTAAAATAACATAATAATAATAATAATAAAATAACATTTTTATAAAAGATATCTAAGAAAATCACGTATAAATAAAATTAATTTAATACTGTTGTCATAAGAGTTATATGCTCGGAAATTTAGAGATAAATTGGAAATAAATAATTAACACAAATATTTATAGCACTAAATTTACATAAATATTATTCTTTAATAAAACATTAAAAAATTAAAATGAATTTATATGCATTTAAAGGTTAAAATATACAAAACATATTTATTATGAATATACACATTCCAAGCAAAATCATAATCAACTATCATAGTTTAGTTTACGTTGAAAATTATTCTGTCACTAATATGTTACATCGGAAGAAACGAAACAAAACCCATTAAATACGTCGAAAGTTTCAGTGTCGATAAATGTCGCATCGAAAAACTCATGTCGAAAGTGAACGCGTCGAAAACACATGTGTCGAAGGAGTCCATGTCGAGTCGAGCCCCTCTCTTATCAAAAATTATATTTTTCTTTTAGTGCTAAATCTATTAATATAGAAATACAGTATTTTTTTTAAATTGTTTACATGTAATAGTTCATTTTCTATATATCTTTTTGTTTATTTAGATTACGAGTCGAAACCTATGCAGAAGCGTATCCTATTCGCAATGATGTGACTAGCAAACGTCAATATCATTGTCTGATAACATGGTTTCCATGCTCAACTGAAATCGCCATGATATATGGAAAGACTATAATATGGTGAATCTGCAGTTCATCAAAGAATTTTTTAACTCTACGATTAACAAAATAATTTTTGTTGCTAAAAAGAAAAATTCTACATGTTCAATTAGGATATTCCTAAATTTTCGAATACTCGATTATATTTAACATGTTCACAATGGACTGAACCAGCGGTGGCACATTTATGTATCAGTGGTACACATACAATTGTTTAAATACTGTTGTTAAATACTGTGTAACAATAGTCACGTATAGTTCTGGCAGACACTACAATATGTGCATTTATCTTGATTGTTTTATATTCACAAAATGCAGGCAATATTAAAATAAGTAGCATATGATTTAGTTCAAATAAACTCTGCCAAATGAAACAAATGCGTAAAATAAAGCTGCCTCGTGCCCAGTACAGTGGATTACCCTATGGACAATAAATTTAGGCTCTGTTACAAAGGTGCTAATTCATATACAATTCTTAATTCGCTGGCACACTTGATGTAAAAGTTAAATTATTAAAAATTAATAATTAAAGGTATTTATATAATTGTAATTATATAATTACGAAATATTATTAATAAACTAAAGTTAATACGATCAAGTCCTATTAACTTCGTCATAACCACAAAATTCTCTGTTACGCTCTCATGTAACTAAATCGCTATTCTGAAATAATTAATTTTATAGGAAAAGAAATCTCAGAGTAAATGAGAGAAATGTCAAATAGGTTTGATAGAAGAACTCAAAACTAGATTATTGTAAATTAAAACCTTTCTTGAATCGTCCAATATGACTTTTAGACATAAATTACCATTTCTTTTAAACAAAAGAGAAGAGATTGGAGACTATTCTGGAGTAACTTAAATCTCCTTAAGAAACAAAACCATTTTGCGCCACGTGCATGACCGTCTAAGGAATACATAAAAGTATCTCATCTTAAAGAGTAATTAACCAATGAGAATCGTATAGCTAACTTAAAAGGGAATAGCATTGCATAGACGATATTAAAAATGAAAACTTATTTCGGAGATTTTAGGTTCATATTGCAATGTGCATAGTATTACCGTCCAAGAGTTTGGAAGCACTTACAAATTTAGGAGAAAAAAAGTTTTAAACAGAAATAAACTTTTCTTGATGTTTTAAAAACAATGTAGAAATACAAGAAAGATATTATAAAAAATAACAGGAATCTTGAAATGAAAATTGGAAAAATTGAAAAATAGTCGATAAATAAACTTTAAAACGAAATTATATAAAAACTTATATGCTTGCAAACTTTTGGACGGTAATGTATATGTGATTAGGGTGGGGTGTTCTTATACAGGATGCTTCAGTGAGGTATGGCCAAATTTTAAAGGGTTGTAGAGGGAGTGATTCTAAGACGATTTTTCATTTACCACATTTTAATCTGAAGCTTAATTTTCGAGATATTTAATGATAAGTATACTATATTAGCTAGACTGAGACAGATAGATAGTTGAAGCGAGACAGAGTGGCGCTATCTCACTTCAACCAATTGACTCTCTCTCTCTCTCTCTCTCTCTCTCTCTCTCTCTCTCTCTCTAACTAATATAGTATACCTTTATCATTAAATATCTCAAAAACTAAGCTTCGAATCAAAATGTGGTAAATGAAAAATCGTCTTAGAATCACCCCCTTTACAATCCCTTAAAATTTGGCCGTACTTCACTGAAACACCCTGTAGATACGAAGACTCTCAGCGAGCGATACGAGTGAGTGGAGGGACGAAGGATTAGAGTGAGGTTATGCGAATAAAAGGGGAAATGAAAGTGAACAATGAAGAGAGCAGTAAGTGGCAGCAATATGATTGGTAGAAGCTTGTAGGCGATACAGTATTTGGCGTTTCTGAAGAAAGAATGAAGAAGATAAGAAGAAACATCTTTTGCGTGCGTTCTTAGTTTTAAGAGCGCTCGATTGAGCGTGAGGTTAATAACTTGTGAGCAAGGAAAAGGGCTGAATCCTCAGCTGGATTATTTTGAAACGAGGATAGGGTTCAATTCCAAATATGATATTCTCGGCTGTTCCCAAGGTACCATTTCAAAGTCTTTGTTCCACAAATAAGGTAAATCGCTAACGATTTTATAGGAATGATTAAGGGCTAGAGCTGCACTCTAAGCCGGCGTAGGGGGCGTTTCTCCCTACCACGCATGTGGGGTTTTTCAACGCCCATAATAAAGTCATATTATTTTAATACAATTTTGTAGTTATCTTTGACTCAACGAAACCCCACCTTTACCGATCCCAGGCCCGAAAAATTTGAAAATGAGGTAAGTGAATTTACAAAAAAGCGAACAAAACTGCTGAAGCGAAGAGTCAATTAATAGAAGTCAGTCGTACAGTTATTCTTCAGTTGCATAGAATCGTAGAATCAGTTCAGTTGAAGAATTGTAGAAGTCGAGTCAGTTGTATTTAAATTGTCCAGTAGAGTCACTGTTGGCTAAGAGTTGCAATAATCGAACTTAGAAGCATTACTATCAAAAATTCTAATACAGAATAGAATAGATTTAAATATTAACTAAAATACATAGAGAAGGAGACAAGCGAGAAGGAGGCCACTTCGGACCTTCGTTGAGAATCTTTTGTAACGATGCAGTTACATCGTTATTGCATCTCGACCGATTCTCGATTCTAAGAGGAAAATTGAGAATAAGTTGAACACACTTGGCACCGCAGAATCTGGGGTGTTTTTGTTTATTTTGATCGAAAAAAGCAATAATTGAAAAGGGCTAACTAAAGATGGTTATTTAACATTTTTATATAATGCATAAACAATTAATCGATAAATGTAGCAATGTAAATTAAGATAAGTTAAATTTAATTGTTTAAAATTAAATTTTTAATTGTTTAAAATTAAATTTTTAATTGTTTAAACTTACAAAAATTAGCGAAATCTTCTAAAAAATATCAAGATGCAAAAAAAATACGCCAAGTAGTTATCCTCTTCCAAAAGAAATCCTTTATACAAAAAAACTTTTTTATTAATTGAACTCTCTTAATAAAAAATATACCAATAGAAAGGAATTAATTGTTATATTTTCTTAAAATAATATATTTATTAAAAAATGTTACTTATTATAAAAAATTCTTTATTTTACTTAAATTCTATTAAAAAGGATTGAAATTAAATGTAAAATAAAATTGTGTAATCTTTATTCTCAGCATATAGTTTCTCAGCAGCATGCTTACAATTTTTGACTTGGCGAGCCTCCATGACCTTTAAAATAACACAAAATAATAATCATTTTAATTTAAAATTTCATACTCCTTAAAATATATGAATATGGTATGAATTCGCAGCTACTATTTGAAGAGAACAGAAAATTTGTCAACGTGAATTTCTAGCTGCTGGTAGAGAAAAATGCTACTCTGGCCGACAAATAATCATCAAAGTTGTCTAGAAATTTCATCAAACAGAATACATTGGTGATAATACATCAAGTTCTATAGTTGATGTTGGAATAATGTCTTTTAAAATCATATGTTATTTAAAAAAGCATGAAGGCTCTCCAAGTTCTCTATAAAAAAGTTATAAACAAATTGTTTATAAATTATCTATAATATAATTATTAGCATATTGATTGAAAATTATCTAAAAAAAATTGTAAGCGTGTTGCTGAGAAACTATGTGCTGAGAATCAAGATTATACACTTAACTTTATTTAACATTTGATTTCAATCCTTTTTAACAGAATTTAAGTAATAATAAAGTAGGTTTTGTAATGAGTAATATTTTTCAATAAATATATATATATATATATATTTTTAAGGAAATGCAACAATTAATTCTTTTTTATTGGTATACTATTTATTAAGAGAATTCAATTAATATAAAGGTTGTTTTGTATGAAGGATTTTTTGGAAGAAGAAAACTACTTAACGCATTTTTTTTTGCATCTTGATTTTAATTCTAAATTTCTTCTCTTGACGATATCGAATGTAACAAGAATTCTTGTTACATTCGATATCGCAATCTAGTCTAGTGAAAGGATTGATATCTACTCACAAAGGTGTGAGCGGCGACATCTGTTGGGATTCGTAGGAATCACAATGGATCGCGATCTTTTAGGGAATTGCATGAAAAGGAATTACAAGATCGGGGTTTCGACCCGGAAATAATGCTCTGTGTGGTCAAGTGAAATCGGGATACAACAACCAGCTGCCAAAGTTGTGTGTCTCAGGAGAAACGGAGGCTATGAGACTCCCTATAGGACTCGTGGAAGTCCGAATGCAAGTTCCGGCGCTCCCAGGAAGTCGTTGGATTCCTTCGGGATATTCTAAGACGGGAGAGACGGTCTATAGGGATAATTCATAGGACATGATAACACGAGAGAATATCCTAATAATGTTGAGCCGTCGGCCCGACAACACCGAGAGATAAGGCCCGCCGACGTCCAGGTAGGGAGTTCGGAGGAGTCCGTAGGGATAGTCCGACTCCCCTAGGAATTGGTACGGAGCCAGGAGATTACTTAGGTACCCTGGTCCAAGGCCGAGATACCGGGAAGAGGGTTGGCCAGCTCGGAGAGAAGCGGGAACTGGAGAGCCATGAGGCCCATCCCTGTGGTGCCGTTGGACGTGGGGCTGGAAAAGAGCCCCAAAAACTCCAAGGAGCGGCGAAGCTAGCCTTGAGATAGGACTTTGCGGCCGGTATATGCCGTTTTGTCTCTCTGGTGAGCCTGAGAGGAGTAATGCTATGGATGTCTGGTCTCCAGGAATCCTGCCTGATTCCCGGAGGAAAGGAGGTTTCAGGAAAGCGAGCTGCTGGTTGCCCGATCTAACCAGTTGGCGCCCTGAAGGAAGTTACCGCAAGGGAAGACAGGCCGAAGGTGACACCCTCTCACTGCATTCAGGCAGGAGTGCAGGGAAACGTGTTACAATGCAATTATCAAATTTTAATAGTAAACGTCTTGCATACTTTTTTATACTCAGCAATCTTTTCAGTTTATTCGGTTTGGTGGAATATTGTGAAAAAAATTAAAAAACTTGGTTTTCTTTAGAAAACTTGATATTTAAACATATTAATACTTTTTTATTAGTAAAACTTTTTATAAATCATTACATTTTTTATAATAAATGCGTATTATGTTACGAAGATGCTAATAAGATTAGAAAATATGTCAAGGAAATCAAATTGGATTAATCATTGTCACTACCCTCATTAATACTTTTACGACCGGTGACATCAACGTCGTGTCATAGGCAGACGACCAGTCGTTGTTTGTCGATAACACTCACATGGTGTAATTGATAGGCCACTCATTAATTGCCGGTGACACTCACGTGGTGCCACTGACAGGCCAGTCGTTATTTGCTGAATAAGTTTATTTTATTTATTATATAAATAACTTTATTTATTTATAATGTTATGTTACTGCGCAAACATGCGGTCATGAAAGTGTTAATAACTACACTCTTTTCTGAATTATTAAAAATATGGCTCAAAATTATTATGTAATAAATGGTTGAATGTATTCTGAACAAAAGAGAGACAACAACAAAAATATTGTAATTAATATCATTTTACGTATTTCTAAATTATTGTGTACATTAAAAATCTATTTGTTTGAATAATATTTCAATAATCAAATTAATTACTGTTGCAAGGATTTTCCTTCCATTAGTATAACTAATCGAATCAGTAAACATAAACATCCTAACAGTTTTCGCGACTACTAAATATGAGTATTTATAGTATTCAAGTTTTAGATAAAGAAGAGTTGAAGATTTCACAAAATTTTATTCGTTAATTATTCCCTTTCTCTTGCAAATATCCCTTTCTTATTTCAATTATTTAATATTCTTATATATTCTTTCCATCTGATTTTGATTCACTTTATAGTTATAAAATCACTATTATCATCTCATCGAGGTTAAAGTGTATCATTCTTTTGGAAATTAAATAGTTTAGTTTAAAATTATCGGTCTTCACTATTTATAATTAATATTATATATATTATTTATTATAGTCATAGCACATTTTTGTTTATTTCTTATATTTTGGTTTCACAAATCAACAATATACAGTGTGTCCCAGGGAACTGGGCCGAGCTGTATCTCTGAAAGTATTGGAGATGGAGAAAAATGTATTACATCAAAATTAAATGGCATTAAGCGCTACATATTCCTATGAAACTTTTATGCATTTTTGTGCATCGGTGTAGTTGCAATAATAATATAATCATTATATTATTATTCATCTATAAGATGCTCTTCTCTTTCTTCGTTTTCTTCTTCCGTTCTGTCTTTGGTTTTGTCCTTTTTTCTAACGATTTCTTTTTCTAATATTTTCGCTTTCTTCTTTTCAAGCAACCTTTTTCTTCTACAAAAAAAAAACTTACCTTTAAAATTTATCCTAACAAATTTAAAAAATCAACTAAACAAAATTATTATATACCATGGAAAAAAGCAAAAAAAAGCAGACATTATTTGAGGTGTGATTCATATTCTAATTCTAATTCCAAATCTAAGAACTTTTTTCTCTTGGCATTTTTTTATTTTAAAGCTTCATTTCTGAAATATTCAATGA